>SRPX01000419.1:0-22717 GCA_018360215.1 Claviceps spartinae
CGTTTTCCGGATTTAAGTCACGTGGCCGTAAAAAAACAGTGGACCGTCCTGTTTGGGACGTGCTCCGCTTTAACTCCAATATTATTATAGATGATGGTCGTGACTCGTGGCTTTATAAAGAATCAAGATACCTACACATGATACATCCATGATGCCGATTCTCCGCAGTCGTCTTGACTCTTGTTGACAAGTGCTCAATTTCTCTTGTTGATTCCTGTGCACGACTTCGAAGTCAGATTGTGCCATGTGGAATGTTTTGGAACTGCATGTGTTCAATAATGCTGTCATCATATATAATGTATCATGCACACGGTCGCGCGGCAATTTCCCGAAGCCCGGGAGGCCCGGAATCGCTGATATTAGGCGGCAATGGGCGTTTCTGGGTCAATGGCTTGTCTTCAATGTCTTGTGACCTGTCACCTACTCCGGAATTCGTAGGTACTACTCGGTATGAAGGGAAGGAATCAATAATAATGGATTACTGATCAGTGATGAGAAGTTGTGATTGAAGCGTATTATAGGCATTAGCCGCCACGGTTGGGCTGCGGCCTGCCCTAGATCATTATCAAGTGTATCTCCTCCAATGAATCATGTCGCACGATTTGCCGTCTTCGAAAGTTCGTTGCAAACTTCCGTCAGGTAAAATCCTCCATGGGCTTTGGTGAGTGTCACTGTGTGGTTCTTTCCCGTTCTTTGCGTTGCAAGACATGAATAGAATTCTCTGGCTGTGCAACTAGGAGTCGGAAGGGTTGTGTATTCTAAGCATACATCCGATTTCCAGAATGCCGAAGCTCCCTCCCGATCGACGATGAGGAGGCTGGAGCTTCGTATGGTATTAAATTGATCGCTACATGGGCTGGACAGTTTTGACTGCTGCCTATAACATATCTACTGTAAAAATGCAGCAACCAGTGGCACCTCGTGCCCAAACACGCGTCAAAGATAAACATACAAAATTCAACGTCTCTGAAATTCGAATCAACTGCTGGGAGGGCGGTGCTAGGTGGTAAGAAAGCCTCATCGGGGCCCTAGCCAGCTCTGGGCCAAACTTGACATTCGCATCAGTTGAGCTTCAGCCTGCCCGGCCTCAAACGGTTTCGCGGACTGCAGAGAACGGTGAACCCTTCAATTGACTACGCAAAGTATTAGTATAAAATTTCATGTAAGTCACGTTCAGCCCAAATTACGTTTTTATTAAGTATTCCATGACTCCATATAAGACCATTATTCGCGCTCCGTACAATACGTTACATGCTTAGCGTGAACGTCGTGCTCGGACTCCCTGTTAATAGCTTCGTTGTTTAGTGTTTACTCAACTGACGGTGAAGGAGTTAAGTCTTAGCATGGCAGTGTTACATGCGTCAACTTCGAGGCTGTGCCGTCTGGTTGTCCCCCGAACCATGCCGTGGTCCGTGGCTCGTAATCAGTATTAAGAGGTAGACTCGATCGCCAACGCACTGTACATATTTCCATGCCCCGACAAGTAATTGGTCATCCCGCCATCTCTACAAGGTGCATTCTCATCGTCTCGGTATCCTGACGGCTTGATGGTGTCCTCAATCGCCCATGCAACCCTTTCGGCTCCTAGTTTTGCGCCGCCGATGTTAGGGGCAGCTGGCCCTAGCTGGAGTGCTGACAATCGGCCCACGCAATAAAGTGGGAGGTCTTTCCTCCACATCAGGTCTTCATTAACGCAAGGAAATCCCCCGAAGCTGTTTATAGGATACTTCTTCTGTATTGTCTGCAAATATGGCAAGTTTGAGACATTTGTTTGCACGCCCGTTGCGAAGTAGATGTAGTCAAAAGAAGGCATGTCCAAGGGTGGATGCGTTTCCACTGTCCACGTGCCGTCTCCTTCGTTTGTCTGCTCGAATTTGCAATCCAACAGAGAGATTTTCTCGTGAAGCTCCAGTTTTCCTGATGCAACATGCTTCTTAAGCCTCTTGTAGAAAACCGGCGTGAAACTGCCACCTCCCCGAGCCGCTTTGAAGATCTCCAGTCTCTCCTCATCTGAGTCGGCGAGCCAGAATCGGGCCTGTTCTGTGTTCTTGTACTTTCCCATCCACTCCAGGTCAACATCAAAGTGTTTGATGCGGCATGGACCTCGCATAATGTGCCAAACCTTGGTCACACCCTTGCGAATAGCGAGATCGGTGAGCTGAGCAGAGGTTAGACCGCCCCCCACAATCAACACATGGGTACTTCTGCCTGCCGCCATGCGCTGCTGAAGGTGAGGGTCGGGAAAGGTCCTGATCTGAAGGCTGTGACATGCTTGACGAAGATTATGCAAGTCGACGGGCATGGAAGGCATTCTCGGAATCTCGGGCTGATTTGCCGCACCGACGGCCAAAACCACAGCCTTGGCGTGGAATTGTTTAGTGGGTGTCTTCACAGTGAATATGGGCTGATCATCAACGGAAACACCCCTAACAGTGTCATAGTCCAGATCCATGAGCACGTCTTTCCTGATCAAATCACTTCCGAGGGAATACCTCAACGCAATATGTTCACAATGATCACAGAATAAGGACTGCGATGGGGTGTAATAGTCGTTTCGCTCTCGGAGATTGATTGCAATGCGCGCGTCTTGTCTAGTGAACCAGGTAAGAACTCATCATTTACTTTTTTTTGTCTTGTAAAATACATTCATGTAGAATTGAGGGTGGGCTGGCAAACTTACTTGGTGCCGCAATGTCTTGTTCCGGCATTCTTCTTCTTGGCGTGCTTACTGATCTCTTTGCCAACACAATTTTGAATTTCGACCAGCTCATTTTCCCGATTCTCCGAGTACGCATGCGCCAGAAGTGAGTCACGATCGAGGGGATCAAGATGCCATAGCATTGGACTCCTTAGGTGGGAGATGTCGTAGAGGCCAAACAATTCCTTCCATCGTCCGAGCCACTTGTCATCACTGCTGTCCAGAACCATCATCTTATACTCTGGTTTGACTATGCGGCGCGGCAAGGAGAGCTTGCCGCTGCGAACGTGCTTCAGGCTTACGTTGTTGCCGTACTTGTTGATCCAATGGAACCGACGGTGTTCTTCATCGGTGAATAAGGCCGCTGGTGTGCGCTCGCGGAGACGAGCCGCTGCCGCAAGCCCGCAGGGACCAGCTCCGACGATGATGACATCGTAGACTTCGTTGTCGGTCATTGCAATTAGGGAAAAAGATCCAAGTATAAGGTCAAGGGAAAAAATGTGTTTGTCTTCTGTGTTGAACGTAAATGCGATGAAGAGAGCAGCGTCTGTAAAGTCGTGTGGATCGTTAACAACAAGAACTGATCGGGGTACGCGCAACAACGCTATATGCAGACTTCTGTCAAACGTGTTCCTTACAGACATGAGAACCTGAACGGACCTCATCCGTCCGCTAATGATTTGTCTCCAAAGTTAAAAGGCCGTCATTGTTTTGTCTCGCACCTTGATGGATCTAGAATAGCCATCAGGGTATCTGGAATCGCTGACATCATCGCTGCATGAGAGTCCAGACAATCAAAAAAGTTGCGCATGATCTAAGCAAGGAGACCTTGCAGAGAGCAACAAAATACAGTCATACCTTAGATACAAGCAGACAGCATCGTTGTTAGGACTTGGGCGTGCAAGGCTGATTTGCCTGCATAATGAAAACTTGAAAACACAGACGAGGGTGAAGATAACCCACCCGACGGACGGCTTAAGTATTCCATCTATACCTAGGCCGTTCATCCGCTGATCACTCATCACTCTCACTGTGGCACCGTGTATCAGTGTGACAGAGAATTCGTTGTTTGCTTCTTACGCAAAGACCTAGACTATGACATTTCAGCACCCTCTGCAGGCGACCATACATTCATGTGTCAGTTCGCCTGCAGCAGATTTGGCGCTCCAATCGCACTGTCATCGTTAGTTACTGTGCCGGTACCAAAGCGGGAGGTGCGAAGGAAAATAGAATGTTCTCAATGAGACCCCTCCAATCCTCTGGACTACGATACTCCTCTGGACCGCTTTAATACAGTCCCCCGGTCAACACGCCTCCTGATACACGGCCTTCCGGCCCACTCTACAAAACCTACCCCGGCGACCGGAGTTGAATCAGTCGCGGTGACAAGGTAATTGATGTGCACATCGGATCGATTTGTAGTATTGTTCTTTTTCGTGGTCTTGGTACATTTTGGAGTGTTTGTTCGTTATTTAAGGAGCAGGAAGTCTCTGCATGGCGGAATTCCTCCCTAAATATAATTGCGAGCCCCGTTTAATTCCAACACGTGCTATCGCTGTGCGAAATACGAACTTCCTCATCGAATTCCATTTCGGCGATCTTCGGTATGTATCTTGACAATTTGAGTCGTACGGTATTCCGTCGTATGTATTATCTGAACTAGTCGCTGGGAAAATGCGCTTGCATTCCGGATATCTATTCACCATCCTCGTCCGATTCGATTCGCATTCCCTACGCACCCCCAACTAGAATCTGATTGATGGGAATGTGGACTAGGAAATCTCGTTAGTCATGACGCTCGACACATCGGGTGCCTGTACGTACTCAGCTTCACGACATATCCTACAACACCCATGACGACAAATCCGGTACCGACAGCCTGGCAGATCTTGGTAAACTCTTTCTGGTCGGCTGTGAGGGCACAAGTGATCAGTTTGGCAGTCGCAAACGGACCGTGATCCAACAAGGTAAGAGGGGGCGCATACGCTTCTGGCACTTATTCATGAATTGAACGCCATCCTTTAAAAATTGACTTGGTGTATCAACGAGCTCCTGAATTTGGTCGGCCATTGTATAGTGAAAGGCTTGTTGGTTCGAAAACGTCGATCAACGAATGGCAGAGGGTCGGAAAGATGGTGATAGCTGGAAGAAGGGGTCGAGAATCAAAATGATTGTACGCGGCGGCGCGGCACTATGTGCATCACATGGTACTGGTCAAGCTGTCCTCAATTCTAGTTTGAGCGGAAAAGGTTTAATCCGACGAACCGCAATGCATCTCTACGGGACTATGTATTATGCATATAAGAAATGTCACATGCATTGACAATCCCCCGTCATCAGGCATGTTTCGTAGATGGAGGCGCCGCATCTAAGAAATAATGATGATCAGAATTCTTCTTCGTGACATACGAGTAGGTACGGTGCCTTGATCATTAAGTCGGCCACTCCTGACATCAACAACCTCACTGTGTACGAGTGTCGATGTCTCAGTCGCACTGTACCCATCGACCATGTATGATAAGTGGAAAGTTCATTACCGCGACTCCAAACATCCGATTTTCATTATGTATAGGAAGAATCCTTTTGCAGCTCATTATCTGTAGTAACTTTCACTTTTGTCAGTCTGGTGCTCGAAGAACTTGAAGAAGGAGCAAGTTGCCACGACTTAGCAACTTACAACACGTTTCTTGCATTTGTATGACAGAAACCACGGTCGGACCTAATCGGCCCGATGCACAGTGCGACGATAGCATAGAGGTTTTCCTCCCTGTACTAGGGTCTTTCCCCTATGATTTACCATGTAGAAGTTCTAGAACTGGGCAGCCTAGGTCAGCTCAGCTAGTGTATTTAATAATATAACACGTTTCTTGCCCACCGCCTAGTACCCCGCCAAGGTACCTATGTATGTATGTACATATGTACCTGGTAGTGACTACTACTTTGTACCTGCTTTCATGTTTTGTCCCACCTTTGAAACGTCAATTCCTCGAATCTCGAATCTCCCGAATCTCGCATCTCGCATCTCGACCACCACGGCTTCTCGCCACGGTCATCCACATATTTCGAGCGCAGCCACCAAGAGTCCGAAATTAGCCGACTTTTCACACTCATTCACCTTGCGACTCCTGTTCAAAACACTGTCTCGCATTCGTTTCTACCTGCGTAAATGCCTGTTGTGGACGGAATACCCAGATTCTGGCATTTCCTTTCATCTGACAGCCTGACTGTTTCTCCTACGCTTTGTGCTACGAAATAACGACCGGGAAATACATCAAATTGTAATTCTATCTCTCGCCAATCTTCCTCTAGCGGCGCAAGTTAGAGTCGCCGTTGCTACGATCCAGTGCAAGTCTCAAGTTGACACAACTTTGGGCTTCCCCATCTCCAGCAATTCGGCTCTGAGCTTAATAACGTCTTCTATTTTATCAGAGACTCATCGGATACAATGACTTCTGATGTGCTTCGCCAATATGTACCTCTGACCTGCCATGGCCATTCTCGGCCTGTGCCGCACATGAGCTTCTCTCACTTGGAGAAAGAGGAGACCTACTATATGATCTCCGCCTGCAAAGGTTTGTAATGATAGCTCTACCTTGTCAAAAGTTGAGCAATTTAGTGCAGCCACTCATATTTATGCCAGATGGAAATCCAATGCTACGGGACGGTGTGACAGGTGATTGGTATGTTGCGGATTACCGACAGTTCTCCGGTCCTTGAGCAGACACAATACTCACATCCGCTACAGGATCGGAACATTCATTGGGCACAAAGGAGCGGTTTGGCAAGCCAGACTTAGTCCTGATGCTTCGAACGCAGCCACGGCTTCAGCAGATTTTACTGCGTGAGTTGAGTCGTTCAAAATTTGGTCTCCATTTCTTAGATTGGGCGTCTGACTTAGGGAATCAAACAGCAAGATTTGGGATACTCACACCGGTGAACTTCTCTACACCCTTCAACACGATCATATTGTTCGCGCTGTTGCTTATCCTCCCGATAATTCAGATCTGGTAGCCACAGGCGGAATGGAGAAGAAGCTGCGCGTTTTCGATCTGGCCGAACTTGCAAACTCCCACCCAGACGCGTCTGCTACGATACCGGCGGCTGCTGGCTTCGAAATCGGCGAAGGTGTTCATAATAGTTCCATCAAGTTTATCTGCTGGACCAAAGATCCAAATATCGTTGTCACGGCCTCAGACAAGACAATTCGGTGGCTTGACTTGCCAAGTCGGGCATGTGTGAAGCATGAGGTCCTTGACGGCGAGATCAAATCCTGTGAGGTTGTCTCCGTCGCACCCGAATTGGCCTCTTCGACCGATATAGGCGGTGGGAAGCCTGTCTTAGCAGTATCTGCGGGCAAGACGGTCTACTTCTGGGGTGGCGACCAAGCCATGGATGAGTTAAAGCGTATCAAATTGCCTTATTCTGTCGCGAGTGTGGCGCTTGATGTCAAGGGTCGCAAATTAGTCGTTGGAGAAGATCCTGGAACGTGGGCTAAAGTGCTTCGTTACGATGATGAGGTTGAAGTCGACGTCCACAAGGGCCATCATGGTCCCATCTGGTCCATCGCATTCTCACCAGATACCAAATTATACGCCACTGCGTCGGAAGATGGCACGATAAAAATGTGGAAAAACTGTGATGGATTCTATGGCCTGTGGCGTGGTGGTTCCGATCGTCCTACAGAGTAGATCGATGTGGACCAAGGTACCACTTTAAGCACTTCGGCCAGCCGAGATGGCTATCATCGCATAGGCCACAGCTTTAGCATGTCCTGCAGCAGTGGAGAGTCAGATGCCAGCGCAGACGGTATATGCCAGTCAGGGTTGCATCACTCAGGGTATTTGACGCCTTCGAGTCAAGACATCAGCGCCAGAAGCAGCGAGGACTACTGCGTCAAGGGAGGTTGCGAGCCTAGCTGGCCATGATACATTAGATGTAGCTCGAACCTCGTTCGGGTTCATACATCGTGTAGAACACTTGGAGGTTCAAGAGCGGGCTTTGTCGGCCAATTGGGACGTATTCTGTTATGCCGGGGCGGCAGACTCTGACAACACATATTGTCTTGTAGCTAAAGTTTGAGTCAAAAAGTAGGAATTTAAAAGTCCCAAATACGCCAAAGTTGCTGCAGCCTGCAGGCCTACATACAGCCTACTGGTCAGGTCGTGTGGAAGCTTTCATGCCTCTGTGTGGAGTTCTCGAGACGGTCAGATCATAGAGCAGCGGACTAGTCTCGTGCCATGGTAGCATGTAGCTTGACTCCGTACAGAGATGCCCGTCAAGCTGACCCGAATTTCGTGCGCTCCTTTGCACCTCTACATACTTCTCTTGCTTCACTACGCGTTACGCTGGGGTAGGTACAAATTCGCGACATGCTGGATTTTGCAGATCGGTGACTTTTCAGGCTTACTAAGCCACGCCGATTATGTACATGGGTACATACATGTGCGCGTACCTACTCTGTACTCTGTACAAGCTCCCCGAGTCCCGAATTCCAAGCAAAATCCCCTGACATGTCCCACCGCCCCACTGGAGCTCAAGGTCGCAGTGACGGTTGACCACGTCAACGTCACCGAACTATTCAATGTACCTACTCCGTACTGCGATGCCTCATTCCTCTCTCACTACAACCTAGGTAATCACTGATCAATCGTGTTTGTGCCTTTTTGTGGGACAGATTCGCCGCCACAAACTTTCTAGCAAGCTTCTTCAACTCCTATGCTCTGAGGTAGCAACTGGCGTTGAATCTCAAACTACGCAATCAAAGGTGCGATGACGGCCGAGTTCAAGCTTTCGGCACAGCTTTTGGGCCACGAAGCAGACGTAAGTTGACTTGCAGATTAACGAGTAGGGCATATCTTGTAACGAGTCTTTTTATTGACGGCTGATACGTAGGTGAGGGCCGTTACCTTTGCGTCCTCTGATGTTGTTCTTTCAGCGTCCAGGGACTGCACTGTTCGTAAATGGTTCCGAAGCCCCGAAGCACCACCCTCCTTCGAAGGAACTCTTGTGAGCCGAGGCTCTGAATACGTCAACTCCATTGCCTTTGCGCCAGCTTCTCCCGAGTTTCCGAATGGTCTCGTCATTTCTGGTGGTAAAGACACGGTCATCGAAGTCAAGTCTCCAGATGCCGCCTCAACCGACCACGCCGAGCGATTATTGATTGGACACGCCCACAATGTCTGCACTCTAGATGTGGCTCCCGACGGTTCATACTTAATATCTGGCGGATGGGACGGCCAAGCCCGCATTTGGAATCTGCAGAAGTGGAAGACAACCTTAATGCTGGCTGGTCACGAGGACAAGGCAGTCTGGGGTGTCGTCGCTCTCGACAAGAATACCGCCGTCACTGGATGTGCAGACAAGAATATACGCGTCTTCAATCTGAGCGAATCTACGGCCGGTGAGGTGCAGCCGAAATTCACGATATACACTCCAGACGTTGTACGAGGTCTATGCAAAGTCCCCCAAAATCACCCCAGTGGTGCTGATATCGCGAGTGCAAGTAACGATGGAACAATTCGGCTCTGGAAACTTAACGGACAACAGATGGGTGAGCTGCACGGGCATGATAGCTTCGTGTACAGTTTGACCAGCCTTTCATCAGGAGAGCTGGTCAGCGCCGGAGAGGATCGTACTGTTCGTGTGTGGAAAGGCACTGAGTGTATTCAGACGATTACACACCCAGCTATATCTGTGTGGACAGTAGCTGCCGATGCCAAAACGGGCGATATAGTTACGGGCGCGAGCGACGGAGTTGCACGAGTGTTCACCCGGAGACCTGACAAAGTGGCTAATCAGGAGACTCTTGCTGAATTTGAGTCTTCTGTTAGATCATCAGCTATCCCTCAGCAGCAGCTGGGCGGTATCAACAAGGAGAAACTTCCAGGCCCAGAGTTTCTCACCGCTAAATCTGGTACCAAGGAGGGCCAGGTGCAAATGATCAAGGAGAGTAATGGAAACGTCACAGCCCATACGTGGTCCATGAGCCAACAATTGTGGATCAATGTTGGTACCGTTGTTGATGCTGCCGGGAGTAGTGGTCGTAGGGTTGAATACAACGGTGAAGCCTACGACTTCGTGTTTGATGTCGACATCGAAGATGGTAAGCCGCCGCTGAAACTGCCATACAACTTGTCCGAAAATCCGTACGAAAGAGCCACCAAGTTCCTCAATGACAACGAGCTTCCACTGAGTTACTTGGATAATGTGGCAAATTTCATCACCAAGAATACCAAAGGTGCTACTCTTGGGCAAACTGATAGTTCAGGCCCAGACCCTTATGGCACGGAATCACGTTACCGTCCTGGGCAGTCCGAAGCAGCGCAAACAAAAGTCTTGCCCCAAAAGGAGTACTTGAACTTATCAACAGCAAAATATGAAGGTATGATGGTCAATCACTGACATTAATGATCTCCTTCCCCCCTTTGCTACCGAACCTTAGTCGATATGGGAAACGGACACTGACGATTTTCTCTGGTCTTTTACAGCTATGTTCTCGAAGCTGTCTTGCGTCAACAAGACATTAATTGCCTCGGGTCGCAAAGACATTGCGCTCAACCCGGGAGAAGTGACCGTGTTAGAGTCTCTCCGTCAAGCGCTCGAGAATAGCCAGTCCATTCCGGTTCAGTCGTTAGGCTTGGTTGTAAGAATGGTCACCGCATGGCCCTACGGGGATCGACTGGCTGCTTTGGATCTATTGCGCTGCATTGCGAGGTTCCCGTCTGTAGCTCAATTTTCGGACGCACAGCACGGAACCGCTCTGGACCTGGCCATGGGATTTTCCATAAGCAGTGGTTCTGATGCAAATGAAAACGCAGTCATGATGGGCACGCGAGCGGTCGCTAACATGTGTGCCACCGCCGATGGCCGGAGCTTAATCATTTCACGAGCCAACAATGTGATGCAATATCTCGAGCGCGTTGTTGGAGTCAAAGGAGGCGATGCCATTGGAAAGTTCAATCGAAACTTGCTTATCGCTGTGGCTACATCAGCTCTGAATCTTTCTGTTTTGGTCGACAAAGAGAAACTGTTGACCCCGGACCAACGACGCAGACTCGTCGTCGTACTTGGCGCCGTACTCGATGAGCAATCTGATTCTGAAGTTTTGTATCGGGGACTCATCGCTTTGGGTACACTGTTAGTCTCGTCGAAGGAGGTGACGGTCGGGTTAGAAGTTGGTGCATGGGTTCGCGGAGCCAAGGCTCGGGCAACGGAAGATCGGGTCAAGGCAGTGGCGGATGAGTGTATAGCATTGCTTTAGGTATAGGTCAATCGCGTCCAACCATGGGAGAAATGGGTGTTTATGACTGAACGAAAGGGCATGTCGGTTGTAATGGCCTAATAGGACGTAACTCTACGAGTTTGTATGAGACGTGGAAGCCGAAGTTTTGCTCTTTCTTGCTCGAGGGAGTCGGAAACCAATTTCAGGATTGCGCTTTAGCAGAGATTGTTGAACCTTAGGTGAATTAGTCACGATACACTCAATGGGAAGTCAGGGTGCTGGTGGTCCTGATACGCAGATCTCGAACTAGCATATTGAATTTCGCCGTATCCTGAAGTAATTCCTGCACGGAATAGATTAGTTAAACACTAGTGACAGATCAGCTAAAGCAGCATAAGTAGAGTACTAAATCGATCATCATCATCATCATCATCATTTATCATTATATACTGTACTATAGTTTCATCATGTCCACGCTTGTGTTCCACACCCCAAAGCCAGTGCCACTAGTACATGCCATCTCAGCCTACCTCATTCCACTGTGAACAGGACCAACCTTAGGTACATACCTAATCAGAGAAGAGTTCACAACGGGATGTAATGCGTCAAGACACTGCAGAAGCGATCAAGGCACCAGCAGCCTATTTAAAGAGTTCTCTCTCTTTTCCTGCATTTCGCCCCATCTCTTCCGCTTGATCTCCTCTTTCCTTCCCTTGCACCCAGAATTTTCTCAGGAAGATCAACTTACACAAATCTACCACACGGCTGACAAGCCTGCAATGAGTAATGGCACGTATCCCATCCAACTGACTTTCCGCAACGAGTCGACGCCATTCTTGATGTATTCATCGCTTCCTGAGTTCTTCGTGGCAATGGTATACATGTCTGCAAAGCCCATATCCGTGGAATTGAAGCAGTTTGTTTCGTTGACAGTGCCGAGCTTTGGATCACCGGGCTCTGCAAAAATAATGTCGACGCACTAACACACAACTGTTAGCGATGTTTCTTCTATAGTTAAAATTTCCCGTGCAACGTGTCGTCCTTCACTCTTGAATTGATATCAAGGGTTTCTACAGAGCAGTCGATCCCGTCCTGCTGGCACCTTGTGTAGAATATAGAGTAGTGAAAAGTAGGGGATAATTGCAGCAAGATCAGGTGTCTGACATACCGAGTACAACGCAGCGCCATGCTGAGCCAGCTCGACGACCTGTATGGTAGCCAAATCGCCAGCCTTGACACTCGCGTTCGCCGGCAGGGGTACTTGCGGCAAGCAGATAGTGCCAGGGTAGGGGTTATTAGTCGGGCCCTGGATGGTGAAAGGACTGACCATGGGGTTGGACATGTTCTCTGGGCCGTTGTCTGGGCCATTTGTGCCGAAGCCAAGGTTGATGTATATGACGGCGAGGGAGTGGCCTCTGAACCAGCCTGGTTGGAAAGCGACTGCGCCGCCAGTAGTGGGCCAGTATGTGCGGTTTCTGGTGGTTCCCATGCCGCCGCCTGGGAAACAGAAAAAACAGAATGTGTCAGTTAATGTGTATTGTGTTGTTGATTAAATTTGGGCTTTCTGCCCATCATGAGATGCGGTGGGAGGAAATGAAGGTTCTCTCCAACGTACATGGATACATCCATTGCATGCCATAGGGGAATGTGTCGTTTGTGATGAGGTTATTCCCTCTCGAGCCCGGAAATGTGATGACGGAGTGGGTTTGGGCAAGGGCCGCAAAGGCGAGTGTAACAAGGATGGTATAGATCATCTTTGGGCGGCTGTGTGTCTGCCTTCGATAGCCGTCGTAAAGGAAACAGTATGTATTCCAGAAGAGGTGGAGCAGTGGCGCCACTAGGTAACTGCAAGGAGATGTTGTGTTTTCTAGACGATGGGTTGAAGTCCTGTCTCGATATAAAAGAGCCCAAAAGGAGCGGTAAAGAAGTTGCCGTGGTCCCAGATGGCAGGAAACAGCAATGTCAACTTGTGTTATAGTCTCAGGCCTAACAAGCTAAGACGGCAGGTTGGCGAATAGAGGAAGCACAGGCGACGAGTAGAGCGTTTTTCACAATAGATGACAAGCATTTGAAGGCATTGCCTGAGCAAAGAAGGACGAGGGCAATGTTGAGAACAGAGAGAGGACAGGGCAAGAGGGGCAACGGCTGACGGGAGGTTGGGATTACAAGTTCCCATGAAGAAGCTCCCTCTTTGGCCTGTCCTGCAGATCTCCTGCATGCACTTATGTATAATAATGTTCCTGTACACCTCATGCGGGCGCTAATACCCAGTCCCCGGGTGAGTGACATTTGTATTGGGGGGGACAGCGACAAGGCGGCTGTGAGTGGTGGGAAGAAATTGAGATGACAATGCGCAAGTTGGCTCCAATCACGTCTCAACCGTGGGCGATCACATGATCACATACATATCTACAAGCTGCGACGACAATAACGGTGATGACCAACTCTCCGTCACTTACAGCCTGCCCTGGGGGTGCTGAGTCCTGAGGGCGGCGACGCTGAAGAGTTTGGGGATTGGGACCTCGCTATATCCTCCCTGGAGACGCTGGCGGAGAGGCGGGAATGGAGGGGATCATAGGTACGAAGCAAGTTAAGCGCCCGAGTGGAGGAAGCAGAAAGTGGCGCGTTACAATGCGTGGCCAATGTTGGGCGCGGAACCAATGGGGCGAAACGCTTTGCGACCGGGGGAGAGACAGACGTCACCGGCAGGTCCGGCAGTGCGGCACTATCAATCAATTCGGATTTGAAGCGCAAGCGAAGGCAAAATTGTCATGTTACCAGAGGTTTTAGTTACAGTATCGTAGACAAGTATCGTGGAACGTCGCAAGTATCTTGGACCCTCGACTAGCGACTGTCGGCCTACGTAACCTAGGTTCCTTGTAGAACCTTAGGTACGATCCTCTTTTTTTTTTGCCTCCCCACTACGAAGTTACGAACGAACTGTGTAGACATGCTGCGCGGCGCCGCTACCTGCGCATCTGCCAGGAGCAGACATCATCGCCCAGCACTACTCCAGCGCCGGCTTCACCACCAATGCAACACGTTAATACCATAGTCTCAAATGCGGCTCATCAGTCAGATGAAAAATAACCGATAATCCTCACTCTCACCTTTCCCAACGAATAATAAAACAATGGAGGATTGCCTGATCGTCACACCGTCACCCGGAGCCGAGCTCCCACAGCCCTTGAACCCTCAGCAACAGCAATGGCAAGTAGTTCAGCCCAAGAAGAACCGTCGCTCACGAAAACCTCCCACTGCTACTATCATCTCACCCCGCGCAATCCGCAACACGGAAGCCTCTCGCTCCCTCGAGGACATCACCTCCGAGTACCACCGCATGCGTCAAGACCTCCCCACCCAGCAATGCTGCCACTCCATCAGACTTCTCATCAGAGCCAACGCAGGGACATGCTCGCGCGTCAACAAAGCAGTTTGTCTGGGCCTGGGGAGTTTTGATCCCCCCGACGGTGCCTGGGAAGCCAAGCGCCGTGCCTACATACAATATCTGGTCTTTGAAGCCATGGTCCAAGAGCTGGGTACATCTTCCTTCTTCGTTCCTTTTACACACTCTCTCTCACACTTACAAACTCACTCACTCACTCACTCACTCCCTTTGCTTGTATTTTATTTCCCCATATTTTCATGTCCGAAAACTAAACGCAGAGAGTGCGTACTGTAACAACGGCCGGCCGAAAATTGTATAGAAACCGTCTTCAACACCACCATCCATTGTACTTTCCAAGAACCCCTCTTCACAGACGCAGACACTGCATTCCTCACCGCACGAGGCCACGCCGTGGTTCCCGCACCACTTGCTAGTACCGCCGTGACACCGCACACGCTTCTCTACGGAATACACCTCTACCGACCATTATACGAGGAGGCTCTCCAGGATTGCTTGCCTTCTGCGTATGTTGGAACTGACTGGGAAACATGGGAGCAGTACGTGACACCCTCACCCTCCCTCCTATTCCTCTTCTCTTCTCTTCTTTCCTTTTCTTTTTTTATTGTTTTTCATTCTCCCGACAAAGAGGCCTTCTCCGCGTCACGGATTAGACTGCTAACCACACGCAAAACAGGCTTATGCTTCCAGGAGATTATTTGGGCGGAGTCAGAGAAATGCATGAAACGTATCAGAAATGGGAGTTTCCGCAGGAGGGCATCGTGTTCAGTGGTACGTGGATGTATTGGCGGAGGAGCGAAACAGGAGAGGACAGGAGTGAAGTCGAAGTCAATAGAAGTGATAGTGATACTGGGAAGGAAGGCAACAAATGAGGAACCCCCAGCGGAGGGGAGGCTTCGCAAGAGTGATGATGAGGGTAGTTTAAGGTTTAAGAAAGGACGGGAGAGCCCACGAGGGGGGGGGGCTGCCTTGGGACGAAGAGCGGAGGGTGAGCACTGAACTGGTGTGGATGGGTACTGATCGTATGCTTTGATGATCCTTTGGCCGACGAGACGTCAAAGTCGAATCTCATAGACTACTCAGCGTATGGTCAAGTATACAACCCAAAAGCGGACAAGACGACACGTCTCTCCAAATCAAGCAACATCATCGATTCCCCCTTAATTCAAGGCGTACCTCCATTCTCTTTGGTAGCCAGCGGAACAGCCGTTGTAACAATATAATCAAAGTCATACGGGCATTTGTTCGAACATCGTATTCGCAGACTGCAATAACTTCCACAGACATGTGAACCATCAATGTTTTCCCACACACACAAGACTAGCTAGCACACATGGACCTATTGACGTCGTATCAAGCTGAATGCCATCCGCACCGACCAAAAACAGTTAGAAGTCGCTGCATGTTTACCATATACCCACCCACCCCCCACCCCCCCCCCCCCCCCCCCCCCCCCTTTGATATACATAAACAATGCGCGATGCCAAGACTCTCATACAATGTACATGGCAGGACACCGTCGTGAAATCGTCTCTTCCATTACATACTTGGAAGACAACCTAGAAACACCAAAGAGGCTGCTCCGTTGTGCAGCAAAGACAAAAGCATTAATCATAAAATCTCATGGCCGTGTTCCAAACACCCAACGCCATCTCAAAAAGAAAACCCAGATAAGTGCAATTCGTCAGACACGATGGCTGACGTATGGTTCCAATGCAAGACTAATGCTGCCTGCGCGCCTGCGAGGCGACGCGCTCGAGATGCAAAGTTGTGGATGATGTTGCGCGCGGGGCCATGCTTGCCAAACCGGCAGAGTGACGAAAAAACAGGAATGCATAGATATTGAGAGTATCATGCGCATCAAATGAGTATGTAACCCGTCTCAAACCGTCTTTCCGCCACAGTCAGGAATCTTGACCCCAGACTTGAGCTTGCGATTCTGGTCCATGAGCCCCCACTTGTCTTCCCAATTCTTGTCTCCTTCGTTGAATCGAATCTTCCAGGGCTCATCAAAGGCTTCGAACCAGAAGTAGTTGGTGCCATTGGCCAACGCTTGGCATACCCAGTTCTCCATAAACGTATTCATACCGTCGATACTTGCAACAGAGCCCGGTGTGGACGATGTGCACACAGGAGACTCGCCGCAGTTTTTGCCACCGGCACTGGGCCAGCCTGTTTCCGAGATGATATTTTTGGAACTGTCTGTTTTCCAAAATTGCTTGTCCTTGCCGGTCCAAAAGTCATATGTCCAGCTTGCAGCATCTTCTGCCGATGTGCCTGCGAAAAACGGATGAATATTGGCCATGATGTAGTCGCTCTCAGCACCGAGGTCAGCTGTCCAATCGTCACCCAGATCTGAGGACGCAACGGGAAGCTTGATACCCTTGGTGCTGAAATTGCTGCGCACCCCGTCCAAGATAGTGCCCAGCTGGGTGACCGTCATCTCTTTGCGAAACAGGATTTCGTTGGCAACAATGACGCCCTCAAAGGGCTCGCTCCCATACTGGTCCAGAATGTCCCACATTTGCGCCAACTGTCGCGCATTCGTGGTTGTATTCTTGTCCTGCCACACTCCTAGCCATATTTTGACGTCATTCTTCAGCTGGAGCCTGTCGATGGCATGGATCAACATCTGCGTTTGATTACAATCGGTGCCGTACAATCGAATCTTGTTTGTCAACTGGCTGAGAACCGCAACATCACGAGTAATGTTATTTTGTGAGGGCGGATTGTGTATGCAATCGGGATACTGCGTATTAAATGGTGTATAGTCCATGCCGGGAAAGACTTTGTGTAGATTCTTGTTGTTCATGAGCGCCTTGATTTCGGAACTGTTGATATCGAGATCGCCATTCTTGTTCTGATCATCAGATGCTGACTGCCCACGGCTACCAGACTTTTTGTTGCCCGCAATCATACTGCCAACAACACCACCTATGATGGCTCCTACAACGATGAGAAAAACAAGAATGATCACCGCCCACTTCCATTTCTTGCTGTTGGAGCCACGTTTACTCGACGTCCACCTACTAGCTTTTTCGCGATCGAGCTGAGAGTTACCACCGCCGCGGCCACCATAACCTGACAGCATAAGGGTTAGCCATAGCCGACGGAAGACTGTTGGGCATTATCTGTTATAAACTTACCACTGCCAACTGGAGCATCCCCCATGGCTGCCGCTGCCGCCCCGATACCTGCCGCACCCCCTGCAGCAGCAGCAGCAGGTCCTACTACTCCCCTGGCCCTGTCAGACTGTGATAGGCTGAGAATCGAGGTGCGCTGACTGTGCTTCCCATAATGCAAGCCGTCGTCCCCGTCATCGATGATTTCGTGGGGGTTAACGACGCCGAGACTGGCGTCATGGTATCTGTGCGATGTAGTTCGACCTTGATAGGGATCGTCTGCGTATGATTCGGTACCAAAACTTTTTATACTTCGCGCTGGTGAATGCGTAGCGGAAGGAGTGCCGAACGGGTTAAGAGTTGAACGAGAGCCTGGCTCAGGCAGCTGTTGTTGTCCGGAAACCCGGTTCATTCGGTTGTCGGACGCATAGCCTACACCGGGAAGTGAAGAACTTGGATACTGTGCTCTTGATGGCGGAGGAGGTAGTTGCCTTGTGCTCCCTTCTAAAGCCTCCACGTCGCTTTCACGAGCATTGTCAACATCGTAAGAACCGTCGTACATGCCGCCAGCAGCGTGCTCATTGTAATGGCCCTCGGGGGGGTTATTGTTCTGGGCTGAGTGCTCGGTACGTTGTTGGCTGCCGTCGATTCGGTAGAGCTCACTGCGATGAGGAGGGGGAGGGGGCGGTGCCACTATTTCGTTGTCGTCTCTGTAACTACTGGACGAAGAACTGTCACGCTTGACAAACGGTTGATATGGCTGGTACTTCTTTGGTTGTTGCTGCGGATGCATCGTGTCCGACACGTATGATTGCTGCGGGTGACCCAACGACGTCATGTCGTAGTAGGGTGGTTCCGAGTTGGAAGAATAATTGTCTTCATAAGCATTAGCGGCGTCTCTCCGAGATGAATCAATGTATTTGTGTGGTCCTTCTAACGGCTCCCTCTCGGAAGGGTCACCGTTAGGATAGCGCGGCATCACAGGCAAGAAGTGCTCGATGATGGCCGCTGGTAGCGAGGAACTGAACTAGCGGGTCGCCGACGTCGAACAGGACGTGTGTCTCGAGAGGTGCACAAGCACTCGACTTGAACAGATTTTGGGCGCTCAAGCGCGCAGTGAGTTGGACTGATATACCCAGCTGCAGGGAGGATGAGTTGAGAAAAATAGAACAAAATGAGACGAACCGTAGATTGTGGGAGATGAAATCGCAGGAGTACATAGGCATGTAGAACTTGGTTACTGTCGCCGGTGGTGGTATGGACTGGTAATAGTGCCCACTGTCGTCACCACAGCGGCTGCGCTAACGCGGGACTAGACTCCTAGAGGTCGGGTCGCTGCAGTGATGAGGAGCCAGGCCTTGACCAGGCTGATGCAGACCAACCCAAACCAGACCGTGATCAAATGGCGGCGGAATGGCAGCAAAGTTTCGGAAAAGCTGTTGCTGAACTTGCTGTCCTGGTTATGCTCGCTAGCAAGTGAAGCAACGTTGCGGGAAAGAAGAATGCCGGATCTCGGGGGCTCGTGAGTCGTTGGGGTTCCAAGGGCGGAAAAGTCAACCCGGTTCAGGGAAGGAACCAAGTATAAAGGGGGGAGTTAGTGCAGCCACGGCACTCAATGCTGCTGCATCTGGATTGGAAAGAGGCTGAGGTTGATGCACGCAGCACCATCAAAGGCCAAATAAGCTGAGCCAATTCTCCAGTCATTCCCAAAATCCAACGTCGTTCGTATTGATCCTGTGATTCCCGTCCAACAAGTATTTGACACGAGCCCATGAAACGCAAGCGAATGACCTGTCACCATTGCGGCATTGCCACTCAATTGCCACTTCCCGCATTCCATTGTCAGTTGCCTGCCGCCTGCATATCGGTAGACCGGCTAAAAGGGCGCTCCCCCGCTTCCCCGTACCCATTGAGCCTGAGACTCTGCCCCGTCGCAGGTGGATTCTCATGCTTGAAGGGTCCGGTTCATGTTTGTTTGAAGAGTTACGACATTCCCGGGTCACATCCCGCGCCAGATAAGTGCGTACCTGCCTAGCTGCCGTAGTTCTGCTTCATCATGCATGTTGCCAGCAAGTAGGTAGGTAAGGTATGTAGGTATGTACACACATTGCCCAATGCTGCTGGCCTTTCCGATCTTGCCCTTGCTTTTGTTGTAGATGCCGCGGCGGCGAGCGGCAACTTGTTATTTGAATCCTTTGGTGTCGGGGCCGAACAATACCAGGCATGCACAGTAGTACGTACCACTTGGCCAAGTTTCATCGTTTGCGCGAGCCGCTGAAACACAGCCACCATAAGTGTCGTCAAGGTTCACGAATATTAGGGTGATGTACATATTTTCGGATTCTCCCCCGAGATTTAGAGCGGCTGGGGTGTCCCAGCACCCGGGCTTTTATTACGAGCACATTGACGCTATTTCCAGTGCATTAGATATGTACATACTAGTGTCAGTGTCTCGATAATCCACCCCGAGCAGATTGCCGACATCTGTTTGCCCCGGCCGGCCATATCGATTGAGTTACGTCACGCACGGCAAGGGACATATCATCCTTACTCCGTAGGGTCGTGGGATTATGGCGAGTCAGGGGCAGTGTTTCAGAGAGCTTGCCTAGAAATGTCCTATTGGAAAGAGTATGGAAAGCGCGGCAAGAAGAGAAGAAGGTTGGAGCTGCACCACGTCATCATTCACCAATGTGAAGGAGAATGAACGACAATTGCAAGCTGGTTCTGAATGCAGGTATCTCCTCTTCCGGCGAGACTTGTTTGGGAAGAATTGTGTGCAGCGTGCTGCGCCTAACTACATCTTCAAAGAGACCATGACCTTGATGCAAGGAAACAGGAAGCAAGAAAAGTATGAACGTTGTTGTCCTTAAGCTCGGCAGTCATTGCTACTTCGGCGTGAAAGCTTGAAGCTACTCTACTCAGCCTCAATGATTGCATATGCCGTAGCCGATGTAACTATTGTAGCTTCATTGCGAGAGCCTCCTATTGTTGCGATACTGATCAAGTGGTGTGCTTCCTCTGTAGTATGTACGCCATCGAGCGTTACATCCTCATGCCCGTGCGACAGATCGAGATGTCAAGTTCCTAACACTGGACAGGGTCGGATGCTGCGGATTTTTTTCCTTTTCGTAGGTGTTCCACGCTCTGCATAGTGGAAGCCGCGTCTGTGCGGTGAAGATGCGGGCGGCAGCTTTCATCTCGGGACGTCGAAACAATTTGCACCGATGGTGTTACAATGCACACTACTGGAAAACCAACACTCAGTGTCGAAGCATGCGTGGACTGCCAAGAAGGGCGGTTGCTCTTCGTCACGATTCCACCTGTGCGCGCCTTTCTTGTATGGTATTCCATAGGCATGTCACAGATCAGTGTGCGAAACCTCCAGGTCAGTTTAACTCCCTCCCCATGGTCTAGCCTTGTGGTTCTCTGACCGTAGCGTCATTTTGTAGCAAAGTTCCGGGGGGGCGTAAATCTCGGAATGCCGGCAACCTAGATTGAGCATCCTCCTATGATGATGCGACTGCGGCCACATCAGCCCCTTCTCGACTTTTTATGGCGTATTTCATGTTGGCTATGCAGTAGAAACGAAAACGTCTCCCGTGTGGACATTGGGGTATTCATAATGCACGTCGCATGCGAATCGATCGGTCTTTGCCGGCTAATGCAGAAATACTTGGAAGTTGGCTTGATATGCTTTGAGGAAACCATTAGGTTCCGCGCCTTGCTGCCCACAGAGCTTGACGCCAGATAGAGCTTGAGCAACGGAAAGCATGCAACGAACCGTGACCATGAAGTGTTTTGAACTTGGACTTGAGGATGCTGAGTGCTTCATGTGCTCGAGTAGAATTGAGAGGTACGGCGTGCTTCTTTATAATGTGATTACTGGTCTGGATAAACGCCCTGCCGGATTATGATATCGACAACGAAGATCTCGGTAATTGGTTTCAGATGATAGGAAATAATGGTCTCGGATTGTTAGAAATGGAGAGTAACTATTGCTCTCATGTATGACTTGGCTTGTCGTAAAGGAAGGCTGTTCGCGGTGTCGCCTAAACGAAACCTTTTGCTACGGGTAAGAATGGCAATATATTCCGCGACGTATTTCTTGATGATCATCTTGAACGATACTCAAATAAAGGAGATCTCACCGTGGGCTTGCTATAATAAGTATTGGCGTTCTTGATGGTAAGAAAGCTACCACTGACCAGGCGCGGGCGTACGTGCTCATCTTCCATTGACACACGAATGTTATCCTCGGTCTTTCGGTCTCTCTTTTTAATTCTCTCTCTAGCGTTTCATTTCTTCGATACTCGCTATTCGTAGAGTCGACAGACCAGCGCGGAACAGCGTGAGCGCTTGCTGTAATGATACACAGGATGTGATGTGTTCATGGAAAACAAGTCACGCTTGGCTTCGACGCCCCCAATCTCGTGGAGACCCGGTCGTTGGGAAATCGAGGCGAAGGACGCCTCAAAGTCTACGTCGGCTTCGGACCATCTTGATGCCTTGATGGTTTATTTCTTACGTGTTGGGGACGTTTTCTTTGATGCTGTAGCATGATATCGTCGCCAGAAGGTGTATCCACGCAAGGGATTTCGACTTCGGCTTTTTGACCATCCAAGGCCTGGGAAACACGACATCTTGGGCATACGGCATTTAGACATACCACGGCTTTGAACTTCGTCCCTAGAGCGGAGATTCTGCGTCTGTAGATTGGGGCAAAGTCAGCTTGATGCCGCGACACTGACGCAGTTGCTTAAGATCTCGATACACTGCGTGAAGAAGTCGTTTGGTTCGGACTCCAGAATGAGCCGAATTGAAGAGCGTCAAGAACAGATAGGTATTTGAGGGCAATTTTCAGCACGAGAAGAAGTACATATAGAGAGACAAACACGAAATGTGCGCCTCCGCTACGCGTCGCCGCACGATTTCTTCAGTTTTAACTTTTGCCTAATCAGCGGTACTGGTGGGGGATTCAATTTCATCCCCCCCTATGTAAGGTAGGGGGGGGGCGCATAGGAGCAAACTGCCCCTTAAGGTCCAAAATAAAAAGGTACATAGCTTCCCCGCCATTTCCACACCAAAACAGATGTTCCTCGGTTTATCTCATATTTCGGCTTTGGTGAATACAGAATACCCACGTTTGTTTTTTTTTGCATCGCGAACCTTACATCTCGACGCCCGCAGCATGAAGAAGGGCACATTAACAGCCGAGATTGTGTACCTGCGTTTAATTGAATTCCATTTCGTATTTACAATAAAGCTCCTGC
>SRPX01000042.1:0-84033 GCA_018360215.1 Claviceps spartinae
ACCATCTAGAACCTTCTGGCCCACCGGATCCCATGCCAACCAAGAAGAGACACTGACGTCTGGCAACCAAGATGCAACCCGACTAAACACTTGGTTAGGTACCTAGGTACCTAAGCTTTGGAGGTACTTAGGTACCTACCTAAAGTTCCCGCAAGTTGCATCCAGCTCCTCCCCGCAAAACTTCGCGTTCGCGTCGCCGTCGCACGCCGCTCCCCCTCGACTAAAACCGAAAAGCACATGGGATAAGAACCCAGAAGAAAGGACTTGAAAAGGAAGGAGAAGAAAGAAGAAGAGAAGGTCTCATGGCAGGCGGCCGAAAAGCCAAGCCGTCGCCGCCTCCCCGGCCGACCAACACCCTCATCGTCGACAACGGCGCCTACACCCTCAAAGCCGGTGTCGTGTCCAACGGCCACATCTCCGCGCCGCGCATCATCCCGAACTACATCGCGCGGGACCGCTCGCGCAAAACATACCTCGCCTCTGAGCTTGCTCGATGTCGCGACTACGGAGAGATCCAGCTGCGACGACCCGTGGAGAGGGGCTTCATCGTCAACTGGGAGGCGCAGAAGGAGATTTGGGACCACGAGTTATTTGGGCATCAGGCCGGCGCGACGACGGCATGCGACCCGGCCGAGACGCGATTGATTCTGTCGGAGCCGCCGAATGGATTGCCTGTGTTGCAGCAAAACTGCGATCAGGTCGTCTTTGAGGAGTACGGGTTCCAGAGTTATTACCGCGGCATAGGTATGAGCTTTCCCGGAAGGCATCACAGAAGGAGAGTTTTAGGAACAGCCCTGTCCCTTGAAAAAAATATGTTCAGAACCAACGTTGGCCAAGTCTTCTTCAATTCTAACGTGGTATGAACACCTGCAGGCTCAAGTTTCAATGCCTACCACGACATACAAGCCCTCTTCCAGACCCCAAGAGACACTCCGACAGTCGCCAACACCCCCACCGAAGTCGTCCTAGTCATCGACTCTGGCTACTCACACACGACCGTCACGCCCTTGCTCCGTGGGCAGCCGCTGCATTCCGCCGTGCGCCGCCTCGACATAGGAGGCAAGTTCCTGACAAACTACCTCGGGCGGCTCATTTCCTTGCGCCATTTCGACATGCGCAACGAAACCTACATCGTCAACGAGATGAAGGAGACGGCCTGCTACGTCAGCCTGGACTTCAAGACGGATCTTGAACGCTCCTGGAAGGGCATCCGGGGCGAGAAGAAGACGAAGCGCGAGACATATACTCTGGGAGGGGGCATTGTAAGGGATTACCTGCTGCCGGACTTCCACACGCGGATGCAAGGCGCGCTGCTCGACTACGATCCCAGTCGGCATGCCAAGGCGAGGGGGAAACTCGCTGTTGCCGGGGGGGTGGGGGCGCGCGGTCTCGGATCAGCCCCGATCAATGACGAAGATGTGTTGACGTTGCGGAATGAGCGATTTGCGGTGCCGGAACTGCTTTTCTATCCCGCTGATGTGGGCATGCCACAGCCCGGTCTGGCGGAGCTGGTCTGGCAGTCGCTGCAGGAACTTCCCTTTGGTCTCTGGCCCGGCTTGCTGGCCAACATCGTCGTCGTGGGTGGGACTACGCAGTTTGAGGGCTTTATACAGCGCCTGCAGAGGGAGATTGTGCAGCGCGTTCCGGATGATTGTGTGGTGCGTGTGGCGAGGCCGGTCGATCCTGTCACGAGTACCTGGTACGGGGCGGCGCATCTGGCCAACCATGTCAACATTGACAAGATGGCTGTTACGAAGGCAGAGTATGAGGAGCTGGGGTCGATGCTGATAGCGAAGAAGATGGCTGCGGGGCTGTATCTGACTTGAGACGAGGCAGTTTTACCCGCGTCTTTTCGGGAATATGAGCCCCGAAACAATCGGAATGAAACTGGCCAGAGGGAATAAGTTGTTTACGATGAGCGTGTGGTCGATGCGATCATGTGGGTGCCGTGCGTCGAGGCACATCGCAGGCTTCAGTGGAATCCTGCACTCAGAAAGAGGCTTATTCGGTACCTATGCCGGCCACGCTCGAGTGCTCACTCACCAGACATCTCTACATCTTTTCCCATAGCCCCGGGCCTTCAGAGAAATCATGTGGCCAGCCATGACTTGTCGCTCAGGCACTGAAATCCCTGCCAACAATGGCCACGCGGCTCATGTTATGGCACATTGCGCGCACTGAGCGCCAGAGTGGTATACGAAGTGGTATATTTGGATCGCTATCTGATGAAGAGGAGAGGGTCATATCTCAAAGCAAGTGCGAAAGGCGTACGCGACCCTGGGGGAGGTCGCAGTCAAACACATTCCAGCTCCAATCAGAGCCAGCATCGAGTCCCCAAACTCAGCCATATCTCAGATCAGCGGCCTGGTCACCGCGTCTCGCATCCTCCTTCGAATCAGGTCAGCAGGAATACTGCTAGGAACAAGCTTCATTCGCGCCGGTTTCGGGTCCCTGCGGCGGAAATTAGAGAACGAAATTTTCGAAAGAATCTTCAACTCCGATGAGACTTACTGCCGGCCCAAACCCCTGCCTCGTGAAATACACCAGTCACACTAACCTGAAGTCAGTAGACAGTCAAAAAAAAAAGTGGTGTAAAAATAGAGCTTACAAAGTCTGGAGAGGAGCCCTCATTATGAATAATACAGTATCCTGCGCAACATTTTTTGCACACTCGTTGTGTCTTCTTGATACATGTTTCGCACTGGCAGGCGTTGATTAGCTTCGCGACTTCCTCTGCGATCAGTGAGGACTGTGACTTACGTTTTTGCCACATTCCCAGCAGCTTTTGGAGACTCGACTCTAAAAAAAAAGAAGATCGTTAACCCGGAAACTGAGGATTGAGAGATGAATGTTTTCCCGCACCTTAATTTTGGGTGTGCCATCTTGCAGGTGAAGCATTTGTGCAAAATTCGCCACGCCATCCTCCTCGTCTACTACGATGAAGTTGTTGAATGCAAAGCCTTGTTCTTGACTGGGCAGTGGGTGGCAAGTCTCACACCACCACTTGTGGCAACAGGCGCAGTAGCGCTCAATGAGACAGTCGCCGCAACGTGGGACAAAGGATTGTCCAGGCTGCGATGGACAGGTCGCTGCACGGACCGAGGAGGCCATGATGGGAACAGGACTGAGAAGTGGGAGATCTAGAGGTGAACATGACTCCTGTGTGATGAGGCCTTCGGGTGCCTTCCCACAGCTATCGCATCCACCGACTGCGTGGGTGGCTGCTGTTGGTGCGGTGTCGATCATCATGGGTGGATGCCCAGACACGGGAGAATTCGCATGTCGAGGACCTTGACAGATGATGGCATCGAAGGCGATGATTCCCTGGCACTTACTCATGCAGTTGATCCAGTCCTTTGAAATCGGCCGGGTACCAAGACGGCCCCGTTTACACCACCATTCATCGTCCGCTTGTTCTGATGAAGCGGATGATAATGCTTGCTCGCTTCTGCGGTATCCCGTGTTTATTGAGGCTCTCATCTTTTCCGAGCCAGCTCCCTTTGATCCAAATACGTAGAGAGCTTTGAGCCTTGGTGAGCCCTCAGGCCGGTCTGGTCGACAGGCGTGCTGCAAAGCATCGCGGAACTTGGCCCAGTGAAGGTTCTTGACGTCACGGAGGGACAAGATACGAACATTGTACGAGGGATCATAGAGGATCTCATGGCACAAATCATATGTCACTGACAGCCCATCAAGGACTAGGGTTTGGACATCTCGGAGGATATTTTGCCGACGGATGACACTAAATATACCTCTCAGCGGCCAATAGTCAACGCTGCTTTTTTTTTTTTTTTATCAACGTTTAGTTCATTGTACTGGGTATTCAGACTTCGATTCACACTCACTCATCTGGAGTCAGGTTGTCATCTGCTTGTGCATAGTGCCAGACTTCTCTGCTACTGCCAATTAGATTGTCATCACAGTCTGCTCCTCTTTGCACCCGCGTCAGATCGAGGTGACGAAATACACCTGGCGTGGTGCGGATGAGAGACCGGATACTTTTGCTCGTTGCAGAAAGTTGTAGAAGGCTGTGTATAGGTAGATGGGGTGCAATGTGGCGGAGGATGAGGGAGTTATGGAGTAGATCAAACAGAGATGTGGTAGTCTCAAACTCTGCGCGTGTATTATGACTGTCGATGGTAGCTTGGCCCATGTCAAGCTGCCAGGAGAAATGCCAGCAAGAATTAAGAAAAGTCAAAAGATGGTGCAGTGTAAGATGCGATGCACTTCCACTGTCCAGTCACAAAGTTTGGCAGGGAATGAATAACAAGGTCAATGGGGCAAGAAAGATGGATGATGGACGACGATGTAGAATAGAGGAAAGATATCAAGACATGCAACGCTGTCGGGAATGTGTTCTGGGAAAAAATATGAAAACTGATTCGGCGACGAGATGCGCTCAGGTTTAGTTATCTCGGTGTAGTTGGGTTGTTGTCGACGGCCGGCCGCAGATGGATGGGCCAATCATTCGTAGGGATTCAACGTCGTGTCTTGTGGAGTATGTATGTATTACCTGGTATACGAAGTGTGTACATACAATGTATGTGTCAATGTAGAGTAAGAGAAATAAAGATGCCGCGTAAGGTTATCAGTCGCCGGTCACACGGTAGTCCACGAGCCGTCATGCAACCTTATCAGACCGGGGAAGGTGGGACAAAGACAATGCATTCGACGCTCAAAAGCGGCCAAACTGACAGATTGGCCGATTGATGAGTGAAACAGGGCCAGGGTGATGTGTCCACTGATATGTACAAAGAAGGATACATAGGAGGTAACATTTACCTAGTACGAAGTACTCTGTAGAGAAGGTCTGCCCGAGAATAATCCAACGTCTGTGTGCCGGTGGACAAAGGTGTTGGTTCGAGGCTATGTAGTAATAAGGTGGGTGGGTAGCCGCGAAAATATCGTGCTGTCCAAGAATTCATTACATATGCCTTAGGTACCTACTACCTAGCATGATACATCATACGAAAGCTCGTAGATAACGGAAGTGCTGCAGGGGGTGGAAAAGGAATGAAATGCCGGTGCCATGTTACCTGCAGTCTGGGCGCCGACGTTTTTATGGATGGGGTATGATCGCATGACACGGACGAACGTGTAATGGGTTGTTTTAGCTTATCAGTTCAACACCAGGGATAGATCGAACTCGAGGGCAAGCCAACGACTAGGTACATAATTGACTACGGAGTAATAAGTGACCATGTAGATGGCATGTAGCTAGGAGTGCTCGCCGAAGCAAAGATGCGATTCAAGCCAGACAACATGGGCGCATCGGCACATGAGTCTTCTCCGGAGTCTCAGCTTGCAAACCATGATCAGGTGGCATCCGTGGTGAAATGGTATGGATGAGTTCAGTGTGGAAGTGGACTATCCCCTACTACGCCCTGCCTATTGGCTGGTTCTCTGTTTCCTCAAATGGAGGTGTTCAATGGTGTTCACTGTTGCATGATGCATCCAGGCGAGGTGGACGTATCGGGGATTCCGTTGGTTGAACAGGGACAACCAGGTGACGTAATGCTTTCGTTTCATGTAATTATGTACATACCTAATGAATGCCAATGAAATTATGAATGCGGTAGGTACTTCGATCGTGGGCCAACCTTGCGGTAAAGCCATGTACTCCTCATCGAGCTTCAACCCAATTGGCTGGACCGCCAAAGCCTAAAGGGAGGGCCAAAAAAGAGTTATGTATGTATGTACCTACCTATGTACGGATATGTACTCGCGTGCGGCGTAACTTTTACATAGGTAGGTTACTTTATTTCCGCCACCATTTTATTAGTTCCGGCTTGGGCTGATGAGGAAGAGCCTCACTCATCCGGCTGCCTGGAAGTTCACGAGTCACAATCGCTGTGAGCCTTTTCCTTGATTGAGCGATCCCGAGCCACGTCTGATAATGATCCGAGGTACGTACCTACTCCCTACTCCCTACTTTGTACGGAGTACGGAGTTGCCAGTTGGGCCCATTCGTGACTTGCTGCCTTTCCTTCTCGACAATCTTCTTCGTGTCCGTTGCTTTTCTTGTCACGCCTTATTATTTACAACATACCGATATTGTTAACCTGTATAACGAGGATACACCCGGCGACACCCTCATGGAGCCGGTGCCTGGGTGGCAAGCTGCGTCATAACGCGTTTGCATGCTCTTTCTCATGGAGAAGAGGAAGAAAGTCTCACGTCTCACGTCTCACGTCTCACGTCTCACGTCTCACGTCTCACGTCTCACAAGAGAGATACAGAAACGCTATCCATATACCTATTCGTTTGACAAGCGAGCGTGGGTAGCTTAACCAAGCTATGGCCCGCAGGATCTGCTTATATCAACAATCAAACATACGATACTTTCCATACGGATTACATATTCCGTAATGCGGAAGCGGATGGAATAGCGGCAGGAACAAGGTCGCTTGGCAGCTCTATTGTGTTGCATTGTTTACCGAGAAGATCGAGGTATACACCAAGTTATGGCTCTCTACGACTATTTCTCTTACTATCCTTGGCGCACATCAGGCCTCAGGTTTTCATGATCTCTGCGTTTACGTCAAGCTTTTGTGAGGAGATGAAGTCGCTCATGATTTCCTTACACAATGTGAAGTTCGCCCTCTCCTACTCTCGAGGCACAATGAGCCTATGCTACACCGTTTGAACCATCTTCTTCGAGAGCTCAGTCACGAATCACGACTCATTGGACGCGCGCGATACTGAGCCATTCTGTGTGATAATGGGACTTGTCTTTTATTAAGCACGGTTGTACACCTCAATGTCTTCAACAGAGCCCTCCGGTCCCTTTCCTGGAACTTGAGCGATTCAAGGTAAACAAACTTATCACCTGGGACGCAGGTACGCAATAGAAGACATCACCGCTCGCCTGGGAGAATGCCACATTCTCGTTTCCGAAGTCTCTGAAGGCCCGACGGCGCCCGAGCAAGTCAGCTGTTCTGAGCGGCTGTCGGACCTCAAATTTTGTTCCACAGGGAACCGTACTGTCTCGATCCAGGCTGCAAGCAGTTACCCGTAGGGGAAGATGCAAGAGGTCTGAACAGTCATGCCATTGCCATGCGTCGAAGTATATGAGCGGGGTGGAACATATGTGATGGTCAACGAGTTTGGGAACTTGGGGAGAACACTATGGCAGTCAAACGTGTAGACGCCCCTACCTGTGAAGCTTTGCAGCCAAGTATTACAGGTAACGTAACACTAACAGAGAATGGAAGGTCTCGGAGTTCAGGCAACAAAAAGTCTGAGCACCAGATAAGAGATAACAAAAGGAGATAGGGTCCAGCGTTCAGACAATAACGTACCTGCTCAGTATCGTGACCAAGGTCGCAAAGAAGAGAAGGGCAGCTGCTCGCGTGACCATCAAGTCAAGAGCTAGCGAAAAGGACATCGCCGATTCTCGGACAGGAGATTGCCTCTGTCGAAGAGCATGATGCATTTAAGAGTGCAGGCTTTCCAAGGTTGAAGGACTTAGAGGAAGTACCAGAAACCTCTTAAGATCCCTAACATGCCAGGCATGGGTGCTTGTTGCGTAGGCTTTCTATTTTCCACGCTCGACTTTGTGATCACTGATTTGAAATATTTTTTTTTCTGTGTGTTAAGTTTTAACGCCGTTAGTCTGCAAGGCAATGATTGTGGCATGGACTCTCCGAATCTGCGATGTTTTCATGCCATGCCGCGGATTCTCGCTAGGTACTTCGCTCTTACGATTTATCTCGCAAGAGCCAGACGATTATCATTGAGTCATTGACGGGAGCTCGAATTCTCTCACGAGTACTTCTCCTCATTGTTCCCCTTCGGTATACGTTCCACGGAGTAAACGTTCGTCCAATTTGAAGGTACATACAAAACGCACTAAAGAGTAAGTATAGAGTTCTGTGATAGTATCATGTGCTGGATCCGGCCGATACTTGAACGGTGAGCCTTTCGCCGTTCGGGATGAAGCTATTTACCCCGGGAAATTTGCCTAAAGTAAACGTGCTGTAAACGAAGACACGAAGACAATACGCCTGGAGCATGCCTCCTGCACACTATACTTATTTTAATACACAGCCAAGGACTCAGGAGCCAAAGCGCCTCTCAATGTTTTTTTTGGGGGAATTTGATGATATGGTTTCGGTATTGACACTGAGGCCCTGAGCTTTCCCGAAGCGTTCGGCATATTTCGCAGTGCCGCGTGCGCCGGTCTCTGATTCTCTCTGGGTGGTCAGTCATTGGATGCAGCGGCTTGGAACTGCAAGGATCTCTAGAAGTGTACCTATGCTCTCCCTCTGAGTCCTCCCTTGAGAGGGCCTGCGATGATGTTATATACCTACCTACATACATATACTCCGTATGGACTTTAAATGTCCTCCTCCCTCTCCACTGCCGCGGAACCCCGGCTACCTGCCTGAATATCCCGAATGTGCCGGCAAACACTGTGCAGCGAACGACTCCCGGCTGGAATGTCTCAGGGTGGTCCCGTCCAGGTGTGGCTACATATGTCATGTGTGGCATCGGTCGCGCTGATACTGAGTCTTGCTGTGTGATGATTTGAGCTATTCTCAGCTGTCTTTTCTTTCGACAAGAAATTGCTCACTCAAACATCGTCAACAGAGCTTTCCGGTCCCTTCCCTGAAGTACGTCCTAAGCTCTGTCCATCTTGTCTGTCACAGTGTCACTTTCTCTTTGGCTCACGCTAATCCACAAAACAGAAACAGATAACTCGGCGGCATCAAAATGTAAACTAACTTGTCGCCTGAACGCGATCGGAGAATTCGCCGCTCGCCTGTGCGATGCCATTATCGCCTCTGAAGGCCCGACGGCGCTGGGCCAAGGCTGCTTTGAGGGGCTGCCGGACCTCAAAGCCTGTCATCCAGGGCACCCTACTGTCTCGATTCCAGGCTGCAAGTAGTTGTCCATAGGGGAAGATGCAAGAGAAGAATACTCATGCATGGTGCCATTGCCAATTGTCGAAACATATGAGCGGAATGGAATACATGTAGTGGTCGATTAGTTGGAAAAGCTAAGCGTCGGACTTCAGTCTTCAGGTGGCAAACAAGAGAAGGGCCAGCTCGGGTGGTCATGAAGCCAAGAGTTAGAGCAAAGGAAATCTCCAGATCTCGGGCGAAATATATCATATCATCTCTGCCGATGGTCATTATGCATATGAGAGCGCAGGATTTCTATTTCTACGCTGGACCTTAAGATTCAAAATGTTGTTTGTTATGTCCAACGCCGTTACTGTTTACATATTAGGTTGCAGCCTGCAAGGCAATAGCCAATGCTTGTGAGATGGAATCTCCGAATCTGCCATATTTTCCATGCCCATCGCCGTGTGAGTCGTGACTTGTTACAGATTTTCCCGCACCGCCTGTGACCTCACTTATTTGAAGTTATAACTTTAGAGTTATGGCGCATGGGTATCGAACTCGATCATTACCTACCTACTCTGTACGTGGCCCTTATAATTCTCCACCTGGCAACAAGGGGAGGCTTTCGAGTTTCCTTGTCGTCTGCTTGTCAATATCTGTCACTCGCGTCTTCCTTGTCAAATTTGCTTCGCGGACAGGTCACGATTTTCCCGAATGCCTACTTCCCCTTTATCTCGTGTTTGGAGCAAGACAAAGCCAGGTTGGCGACAGCTCGAATTCTCTCATGAGTCCTTCTCTTAGTCTTCCTGTCCGGCCGATACACGAGCCTTTTTGGACTGAGCTATCTAGCCCACGGATTCCGGAATCTGCCTGAATGAGGAACCGTAGACGTGCTACCTACTTCGTTCCTACACACGAATAACGCAACGGAACTTCGGAAGGGACGGAAAATTGACAATCGAGCGGACTGGGGTCTCTCGTGTCTCGAAGAATGCATTCCGCTAGGACATGGTGCAATATAAAATTAAAACACGCGCCCCTCTCGCAACCTCAAGATTATACTGGGTCGACGGCTCCAGGGAAAAATACCTAAGTTCCCAACCTGTAATTAGTCGTTTCACTCCAAAAGCTTTCCAGAAGCAAAAGTCGTCCAATTGTTCTTAGTCTTTCTACATAAAACAACATGAAGTCCAGCACCATTCTTGGCACATTTGCCCTATGTACCCTCGAGGCATACCGCGCCCATGCCAGCCCAATTGAACCCGGCACTCAGTCGCTGAGCCTGGAAGGGATAGATAACACTGAGCACTGCTGTGTGGGATTGTGAGTTGCTTCCCCTCGCAACAAACAAAAATGTACACGTCAAGTCGTAATTCGAGTTCAACAGAGCGTGACCCGAAGCAGCTTTGTCCATTTTGTCTACCTACCTAATTGGCTCACACTAACCACGGAAAAAATAGTACCATCGGAGACCAGAGACGAGCGAAATATGTTGACTATCCCAAACGTGATCTAATAGCAGTCGTCGACAGCGATGGCGATTGCCTACTCCTCGCTTTTCAAACTTCCACGCCACCGAGCCAAGGCGGCTGCGCAACGTGGAATTTCGTAGCTCAAGGTTGTACCGCAGCCCAAAACGCTATTGCCTGGTGGGAGCCTTTCGGGGTATGCCTCCTAGATTAGGGGGAAGGGAAGTAACCGTTCATGCGGCGCCATGTGTTGGACTACATAGGTACCTAGACGAGTAGTATCACTGGTATGGAAGGTGTGACAACATACATAGGTAGGTATGTACTCTGTAGACGATCAACGATGTTAGATGGGAAGTTGGGAACTTGGGAAGGTGTTAGGGACAAAGAGTGTACATACGCAGTAGAACAAAGGGGTCAGCCGTTCGATGGTTGTGTGGACAGAGGCTACGAGGCCATACGTACGAATATGAGGTACGTGCCAGAGAATAACGCCCCAATGGGAAGGCTGGAACGCATGAAAATGTAGTCTCTTATCTGTACTGGTGTGTATGTACATGTAACATACCTGACCTGCACTCCGTATGTAGGTATGTAGCTGATATCGTTTTAACGAGGTTTGGCTGTCTACGTACATACATACCTACATATGTATGTATGTAGATAGAACTTCCCCGGGTTGGCCGCGTCATGCGATCCTCCAACCCGAGTCCCGACCGTGTACATAAGTACCTAGGTACGGAGTATCGCCACTGCCGCAGTGGTCACTGGTCGGTCAGGACTCAGGAGTCAGGACATTACGGACATTCGGACATTGCAATAGGTAGCGAGATTGAAAACCGCGCGGCGGCAACTTGCAAGGCAACCTCTTTTACCCCCTTCGTACCCTTCGTCTCCATCTTTTTCGTTGAACCTCTGGTCACTCCGACCGCCGTTTCTGCAGCTTCGCGGCCGCGGGGCAATACGTACAGTACAACACACCGAGGGAGGGATACGGAGGGAGGAAAAGCAAAAACGCGATAAACTTGACGCGGAATTGTCAGAGTAAAGTGGGAATCATGCTGCCATCGGTTGCGCTCTGGCTGCGAGCCCGACTGTTTTGAAGAGAAACCATTGACGGGTTCGTGTAGCGCGCGTATCTGTGATGTATGTACGTATGTATGTCACTACCAGGTATTATGTGTTATAACTTATGTGTCTACGTATCGTCGCATGCGAAGCCTCTCAAGTGCTGCTCAGTGCTCACTGCTGACGCACGACACGACACCACCGCACACGACAGCCTCTGCCCTCACGTCACAACCTAGGTAGACTAACTGAGGGTTCTCATCCAAATCGCCAGCCATGTCGTCCAATCCGTTTCGCAAAAAGACACCAGCCACCTTGGATACTTCTCGCACCAGCTCCAAGTCTAGTATGCGCTGTGACGACTCCGGTTCATCTGGTAACAGCAAGGACAATAAACCCGTCAGGCGGGTGCGGGTGCTCTCGCCGCCACCATTATCGCCCGATGCTTCCGTATCGAGTCTTGACGGCGCTCAGCCGCCCGGAAGCCATTCTGACGACACCTTGCGCTTCTCTGATCTTGATCCCTCGTCTGATCCCTTCGGCGGCACATCCTCTACAGACGAGAGCGACCGCGACCGCGACGGCACCATGATCCAGAGTTATCATCTCGTACAGGAAAAAGCCGCAGTTGTCACGACACCTGCAAATCCCTTCAGCAAGCCTTCTCCGCATGTTCAAGGGCCGGGAGACTTGCAGACAGCGAGGAGAGAAGAGGGTGAGGTGCTCAAGACTGCCGCTGCGGGGAAGAAGGTGCTCAATGTGGACGCTTTCAGAAGCCTACTCATGACAGGTCGCGTTGGCGATGAACAGCATCATGAGCCCACAGCCAAGCAGACGTCATCAACAATCCAGTCTGTGTCACCATTGAATGCGACGGCCAATATCGCCAACGACTCTGATGACGACAGCTCCGTCAGCTCTACTTCCGAGAGTCAAGTGGAGCAAGGCGAGGTGCAGGAGGTGTCGAGCTTGACATCACCACAAGATCCCCCCAAGGACAAGAAACTCGCGATCCGTCCACCGCCTCCGAGCTCTCGACATGGCAAATCACTCAAACAGCACGAGCCGGGTCCTGGTTCGCGGCTAGACGAAGAGAATGCTTCCCAAGGGGTCGTCAGTGCAAGACCACAGGCCGTGTCATCACCGCGAGGCAGCCTGGACGACGATGTACAGCCTTTTGTTACGTATCGTGAACTCGATACCGTCTCCACGGAGGTAGAGGTGAACGAGGCTTCGCAACCGCAAGCCGACTCCACCGCGCGTCGACAAAACACAACCAAGAAGTCAGCTCCAGCGCCGCCCCCTCCTCCCCGACGCGGCCACTCACGATCCGACACCAAACTGCCACTACCACCAGCTCACTCTCCGAGTTGTGCTCACCGACCTTCTTCTTCAGCAGCAGCAGCAGCAGCAGCAGGCGACTCAGCCTCTCGCCCCGAGACCACAAAGCCAAGCGGTCCTGTCCCCACACCACCCCCCTCACGAAGACCTCACACCGCATCCAGACAAACAAGCCAGCTCTCCGCCTCCGCCCTGGGCGTCTCATCACCCACTTCCACCCGCGGATCAATACCGACTGACCACGCTGAGCCAATACCCTCCTCCCCCTGGCCGGATCTCTCGGCCGAGAATCACCACAGTAGTAAGTCCTCCGCGCCGCCTCCTCCTCCACCGGCACGCCAGTCGTCTACACGTCGGCCTTCTAGCCTCCATAGCACGACGGAGGGACAGCCCCGTCGGGTATCTTCTGCCTCGGAGAGCCGCTCGCGGGATGGGCCTGGCGTTCTTGTTCCGCCGCCGCCGCCGCCGCCGCGGAATCGTAGTGGGAGCGGGCATGGTGCGAAACGGGCTTCTGAGGTGACTTCTCTGGTTGAGGGTCCTGGCTTGGGGACGGGGACGGAGAATGGAAAGGGAAACGGGAAAGGGGCTGATATCTTGGCGGATTTGGATGCGTTGCAGAGGGAGGTGGATGCTTTGAGGGGGAAGATGAATTGAGGAATATTGAGCGTATGGTAGGGAGGGGGTGAAGGGGAAGGGGGTGTTGTAGGTCTTTCTTCCTTGGTGTTCATACACACACACACACACACACACACACACACACATAAGATGCAGGTATAACAATATGTTCAGATCTACATATGAGCCTACATTGGGTCTCGAATACACGTTCCATCGTGGTGGTTCCCACCTCAATTGTTTCTTCTTCGTGCCTTTACCAAGTGCCTCTACTTCTTTGCTTCGATGGAAAGATGCGAGACACGGGAGGCATGTTTTGTTTTCTCAGGAGCTGGGGGCGTCCAAGTCCAGGAGTCTCTCTGAGGAGACTTGTTGGCGGTGACACTGCTGGTAGACGCGGAGAAGCACAACATGATGCGTGGTACATTCAAGCAGTACTCCGTAGAACATGAATGATGAAGAGTACCTGGATGTTTCACATTTGTGTGATTTGTATGCCAAATTGCAACTGGTGCAATGGAAAAGGTGACCGTACATCTATCGTTGGCCATGAAATATGAGATGCATGAAATTGCAAAATGTGAAATGAAATGTGAGATGAAATGTCAACGTGAAATGAAACGTAAGATGAAATGTCATATGGAACACAAATCTTCAGTGATCGCACGTAAGTTCAACACTGCCTGTCAAATTCGATATCCCGTCCTGCCTGCATTCACTCCTTTCCAGGCTGACTGACATCCCATCCGCATCGTGACGCACCAATAGCTCATTATTCCCAGTCCCTGGGTGAAAGGGGTCTGGGCCCTGGCTGTCAGTATCTGACCGTACCTTGCCACATCACGCCACGACACATCACGACCATGCATCTTAATGTTCAACAAGATGAGACAGAAGGTGTTTATTCCGTTTATGCTCAGACTACTACTGTTCACCTCATCAGCGCGTTGCCCAACAGAACGAGCGGCCGCAGGTGCCGCCACTCATTCCATCAAGCAACCCCTGATCCGAAAGCTGCCCAACTAGCCCCAGCGTTCCATCTCAAAAAAGTTTTTTTCTTTCTTTTGGTTCTTTTTCTATTTTTTTTTCCTTTTTCCATCTTTTTTCATTGTGTGATTTTGAAGCCTTTGCTGCCCCCCAACCGTCTTCTCAGACTCGGTCTAGGTTCGCCCTCGCACAAAATGGGGCGTCGCAAGAGAATCATCATGTCAGCTACATCCTGGTGATGTTCATGATACCAGATCTTCCACCAGTCAATCGAGACCGAGTCCCCCGTCCCCTTTCCTCCTCTGAAAGTACTGGCCTCGAGACCTGACCCAGTACTACCTACCCCGCTCGTAAACCTAACGTCATAAGTGGTATCATGCCGCCTCCCTCCATCTGTCGTCCTGTTTTCCCTATCATCCTCATGCATATCACAAGTTGCGGGGTTTTCGCTTCCAGCTCCTTGACAAACAAATAGCCGAGGAGACAAAACAAAATGAAAGATATCCACAGTGCCAACCTGATACGCCTCTTCGCCACGCCTCTTCGCCCAGCTCTTGGAGCTAACACCAGTGCAATGCATATCGCGACGCCAGCGAATTTGCCCCAGCCGTGATTTTCCTGCCTTTGACATATAATTGTATATCTGTGCTCAAATTCAAAGTCGTCTTCGTCCTTTCGCGTAGTGCACAGCTCATCAGAACAGGCCCGTAGTTCTTCTGCATGATGATTTGTTCCAGAAACCCCAACACGGGAATAATGCCACAAGCTAGACAGAGAGGGGCAGGAATAAAACCACGGCTGTGCATACGCAAAATCATAGTCGTGAAAGAAGAAAAAAAGTGAGAGAAACGATGGTATTCTCCGATGTGCTGTTTTTTCTCCCTGAGTGCGCTGGCAAGAAAAAAAAGGCCAAGGGAAACGCTGGAGGAAAGGAGATGTGGTGTAGGCGTCAAGTCTGACAAAAGGCGAAGTCAGCTGCGTAAAAAAGCAAATCAAATCCGTTTCGCCGTGTTCGCCCATTCGCCCCCTCCCCCCAAAGTGCGCGAACATGTACAATCCAACAGGTAAATGAAAAAGATAAAACAACTCCGTTGCTGTGCACATCTCTCGATCCAGTCTTCTTCTCCCTTCAAGTAGAAAAAGGAGGTCGGAGCGAGTATAAGTGGCTCCAGCCGTCGCCAAACCCGAGATTCAACTGGCCTCCATCTCCCAAAGCCACCTCACCCAGCCTGTACCACGCTTGCTTCCTGTATGTTCGGGAGGCAAGCTATGATTGGACCTCGCGAGGTTGACCCCGACCTCGACTAGCGTTGCCACCGCCGCCGCCGCCACCACCACCAGGACCTCCGCGACCTCGATAGCCACGACCGCGACCGCGACCTCTGCCGCCATTGTACATATTGTGGCCGCCATTCTGACTCTGCCAGTTCCCATTTCCGTATTGCCCCGCAGGCATGGGCTGCTGCTGAGGATGTCCTCCCATTTGGGGCTGCTGAGCATTGTTGGGGAGGATTGAGATGGGTCGAGGAATGGAGTCGGGGTTCTCGTAGACGTAAAGGCTCTTATCAATGCTCGAAGGAATGGGCTGAATTTCAGTGCCCAAGTCTCGTTCTATGTTGTACAGGTTGAAACGGTCGTCCCAATTGATGAGGTTGATAGCCAGACCAAGATGACCGTAGCGACCAGATCGACCAATACGATGCAGATATGTCTCAGCGTTCTTGGGAAAGTCAAAGTTGATAACAACATTGACAGCCTGGATGTCTATACCGCGGGTCAAGAGATCGGAGCACACAAGGTTTCGACATACTCCGTTGCGGAAATCGTGGAAAACGCGGTTACGAGCCTGTTGCTGCATTCTGGCGTGGCTGTAGAAGCAACTATACCCAAGCTCGGTGATTTTCTTGGCAAGGAGCTCGACTCGGTTAGTTGAGTTACAGAAGATGATGGATTGGTTGATTTGCAGCTTCGAGAATAGTGTGTTCAGGCAATGGACCTTTTGCTTCTCCTCAACAAAAGCGTAGTATTGTGTAATGCCACGAAGAGTGAGTTCGTCCATGAGATTAATCTCGTAAGGGGACGCCATGTTCCTGTCGGAGAAATCCTTGACAGAAAGTGGAAACGTAGCGGAGAACAGCATAACCTGGCGATCTTTGGGGTGGAACTGAAGGAGCTGTTCTATCACAGGCGTAAACTCAACTGACAAGAGCTTGTCGGCCTCGTCCATGATGAACATGGGGCATTCGGTCAAATCGGCAACGCTCTTTCCGGCGAGATCGAGGATTCGACCAGGTGTTCCGACGACGATGTGAACAGATTCTTGCAGACGCATGATGTCGTCACGCAAACCGGTTCCGCCGGTCGTGACCATGACATTTATGCCAAGATGCTTTCCGAGAGTTTTGCAAACTTGTGAGGTCTGCATCGCAAGCTCACGCGTGGGGACCAGAATTAGACATTGAATTTTGGAAACCTTTGGGTTGATGCGTTCCAAAACGGGAATGACGAAGGCAGCCGTCTTGCCTGTCCCGTTTTTGGCTCTAGCCAAGATGTCCCGTCCGGTCAGGGCAACAGGAATGGCTTCTTCCTGGATCGGCGAGGGCTTTTCGAACCCAGCTTCGAAAATGCCCATGAGTAAGTCTCGTTTTAACGCAAAATCTTCGAACTCCAAGCCTTTCGTTCTCGTCACGTCCTGTCAGAAGCAAAGAGGAACAGATCCGTTTTAGTCCACGTGTAGCTAGCTGGTTCTCCTACGCTCGTTCAGCATCTGCATACCTCTGTTTGTTGTCTGCTGTCCTTAGCGGGAAGCTTCAGGTTCTTTTTCCAGTCATCGTTCTGTGACGGTGCGGCATCGCTGAAGATCATAAAGCGCAAACGTCAGCAAGGACAGAGCATATTGCAAGATTGTCAAGGCAAAATAGATGAAGTTGCATTCTTTCATGTCATTTATTGTTAAGTTCTGGGCTTCTTTATCTTCCCCGTTTTCCTTTTCGAAAAGGGGAAGATAACGCGAGCTGGCACCTTCTATGCACATGGGAATACGGACCTTAGTTGTGTGTTTTGCAGCTTATCTATTAAGTGGTCGGCCATTTTGCAAAATCACGATCGCGTCCGTCGAGGGGCCACGAGTCGCCAAGGGCTATGAAAAAAACGACCGGATGTTTGTCGTGCAAGGTTATCACAAGACGAGCTTTCAAGCTAGTCTCGTGGCTGGCAGAGTTGAAGTGGTGCAGCTGATCAAGGTCGAGCCGACCAGGCAAGGAGGACGGATGGGCCGAGCGGGTTAGGCGAGTCGTGAGAGAGGGGTTGATGAAAATAGAATGAGATAGAAGAAGGGAGGTACGACCCGTCTGTCGAATGCTGCCGCCGTAGTTTGTTTGACCGCGATGTTGGAGTCTTGTTGATGTCCAGGCTATCGAATGAAGAATTCATGTAAGATGCAAAAGATCTTCCTTCTTGCGTGTGGGGAAGCAGACTCGTAGTGTGGTGATGGAACGTGCGAAGGTGTGGTGAAGCGTGAAGATTCGATTCAGTCCAGCACAAACCAGGCGAGCGTTTGATGATGGTGCGACCCATTACAGCTGCCATTTGCTGTTGTAATCACGTGACTACGGGGTCGCTAACAGTCTTGACTCTTGGTAAAACGTTGGCTCCTTATCTGGAGACTGGCGGGCGTCAAATTAGCGCCATGTACCTATGATCTCGTTGGCGATCGGTTGTTCCTTCGATGATTTGTGCGATGGGAGGCGCTGGGCCACTCGTCTCTTGCCGTACGTTTACTCTGAAGTTCTGAACAGAGTAGACGTCGATGAGATCTCTAGGCAGTTTTCGCCCCAGACTATAATGCGGGTCTGTTCATTTCCGTGTTCACGAGTACTACAAGGTACCTCCTAAGGTACTTTACTGCATACGAATAGGGAGGTATTTGCAGAGTACCTATGTGCATATGTTGACAATCTGTTCCACATTCGTATACTCTCTTCATGTCCATGCCATATCGGGGAACATATATTTATGAAACTGAGAAGTAAAGACACAAGAAATAGAGCAACAAGACAAGATGTGCTTGAATAAAGGAAATATAAGAACGCGTGCAAATCGTACATCCAAAAACTGCAGTTGAACCCGCAATGCCATGAACAGCTGCTGTCCTCTCATCCCAAACAAAAGATCGCGTTGCGTAGAGGTTTGTTCACAGACGCTGCACAGTCCTGCCCATGACTTAGGCAAATCTCACGACTGCCTCATACTCGAATCCAGCATGTGCAGAGCTTTGCGAGACGCTCTACAATTTCATACCCATAACCTGTGCGACCTTCAACGACTGCCTCATACTCAGATCCAGCATGATTTCCTCGCTACCACCCGGAATAGCATAGGCCCTCACATCTCTATACAAGCGCTCGACCTTGCCACCCTGCCCCCCGCGCGAGTACGACAGACCACCAAAGATCTGCGAAGCCTCGCGCGCACAAAACTCGAAAGTAAGAGTAGACTGGGCCTTGAGACCAGCGATAGGCCCACCGAGACGAAGCATAGCCTCGTGCTCGCCCATCTTCTGGCATTGGAAAATCATACTCTCGAGCCAGTTGTAGGAAGCTTCGATCTGGCGAGCCATGTGGGCAAGCTTCATGCGAATTACGGGATGCTCGATGAGCTTCTTGCCAAACGTGCGGCGCTTGTTGGCGTACTTTACAGATTCCTCGTAGCACACACGAGAGAAGCGCAGACACTGGATGATGATACCGATCCGCTCGTGGTTGAAGTTGGTCATGATAACGCCGAAACCCTTGTCCTTCTTGCCCAGGAGGTTTTCCACGGGTACCTTGACGTCCTCAAAGGTGATGTAGGTCGTTCCGGAGGACCACACACCCTGGCAGTCCATGCGGCGGGTGCTGACACCGGGCCCACGCTCAATGAGTAGTAGACTTACGCCGTTCATGCCTTCGCCGCCAGTTCTCACGGCGGTGGTGAAGTAGTCTGACCAGATACCGTTGGTAATCCACTTCTTCTCTCCATTGACTATGAAGTGCTTGCCGTCCTCGCTTAGCTTAGCTTCGCATGTCAGGTTGGCGACATCACTGCCGGCGTCGGGTTCGGTGATTGCCAAACAGATGCGCTTGTCACCGGCCAAGATGCCGGGCATAACACGATCTTTGAGTGCCTGAGAGCCGAATTTCATGACGGGGGGACAGCCAATGCCGAAACCTCCAATCAGATTCCAGACGAAGCCGCCCGAGCCGGCCCGGGATAGCTCATCTGTCAGAAGCATCTCGTGGAAAAGATCCCAGCTATCGGCGGGAACGCACTTGACGCCAGCGGGCACATACTCGGTGGGATAGTGGACGCCCAAGAGACCAGCGAGATATCCGCGGCGGCCCATCTCCTTGTAGATTTCCTCGGGCACGCGCTTGGCCTCGTCCCACTCAGTGACGTTCGGTTCAATCTCATTCTCCATCCACTCGCGCACCTCGGCACGGAGAGCAGCGTGCGTCTCGTTGAAGTAGGGCGAGTGATTGCCCTGATACCACGAGGGATCGGCGAATGGAATCATGGATCCAAATGGCTCAAGGGCCTCTTCTTGCTCATGGCTCGCGCCTGATGGAGCCTTCTTCTTTGGGAGCGAAGCGGCAGCGGGCTTGGATTCGGCTTGGGGCTTGGCTTCAGCCTTGGGCTTCGTGTCCAGCGAGCCGACCTGCAGCTTGCCTTTGTATTTTTTTAAGATACCCTCGTTGTGATATTTCCAGAATATCTTGGAGGCGTCCTTGCCAGCAACACGAGCGAGGATCTTCTTGCCACCTAAAAGACACGATCAAAGTCAGTATTCCAGAGCAGTGGCGAAGGCAGAGCACGACCAGATATGGCAAATGGGGAGGCATACCAGGGTGCTCTTCCTGAAAGTTTGTGATATCATACACATCGCCATCGACGATGATGTACATGTCATCGCCCTTGTTATGCGACGCGACGTCGCTCGTTGTGAATGTCTTTGACATGATGGCTGGCTGTCTTGATATTGTATCGGCGTTGATTTTCGATACGTGGTGAGACTTGTAGGTGCGAAGGGGTGATAATGGCAAGCGTGGAGTGAAGGGGAAGTAGAAAAGAGAAGGCCCAAGAGGCAAATCTAGGAGCTGACGGTTGACGAGGCACGAATAGGCTTTGGCTTTAGCATCTCGGCACAACACAGCAATCACATGCCTCCGGAGTCCGAACCCGTCAAGGGCACTGACACTCAAACACGGACCGAACGACCCCGGAGCGGGATTTTGTGGGGGAGGCGGTGCACATGATCCGTCTTCCCGTTGCCACCGTCATAGGTACAGTAGGTAGTTTGTGGCGGTTTGTGGCCTAGCAATGGCATGTGAAGACGCTCGATTCATCATCAGGAGCTGCTGCATAACAAATTGCTCCGTAGCGACTTGCTGGAGCCTGGAGTCTGGACTCTGGACTCTGAAGTCCTGGATTCTGCAGTGGAGACTCGAGAGAGAAGGGGCGCTGTGGGGCCGAGGCAATTGCTGTTTCCACCTTCCAGCAGCCGATTTCCCTGCGACGCCAAGTTCTCGCGGCTATAGACGGGTCACGAGGTCATCCATCCCCCACGCCTCGTGCCTCACGCTTCCGCTTCACGTTTTACGCTCTTCCACGTCCGGCAAGTATCCCGGGGGAAAACTGCGTAAGCGCCCTCTGTGCACAGCCTCTTGACCTTTACGGGCTGTCACTGATGATGACTCTCGGTCCACCATTGCTCTGGGGTCATCGTGCGTTGGAGCCAAGTGGTCGAAGGCTGTTGCCGTCTCCAATAACGCCCATGCTGCATAGCAAGCGTACTCGTTGAAGTTGATGCCAAACAATTCGTAAAATAGAAGCAAGCACCATGCCAGGTGACCTAAACGCCTAAATAATGGCATACCAGCTTCCACAGGTTGTACAAGTTCCGCCGAAATCCCTGATAGCAAAGCGTCACTGCGCCATCCCAGATTCCCAATATATATGCATACTCCCCCCAAGAGACCTCCAATTACCACGCTTTGGAAATTTTCAGAAACCAAAAAAAGTCCTTCTCTTTTAAGCCGCGCCCCTAGGCTTTGCTTTTTGAGCAGCCTTTTCCTTCTTGTCCTGTTTCAGCTTCTTCTTCTTCTCCTCATTCTTCTCATCCAACTTGCGCTTATGCGCCGCCTTCTCAGCCTCTGTCTTGGGCAACGGTTTGAAGAAGCCCTCCAACCGAGCCTGCTGCGAAGACTTGAGGTTCTTCTCCAGCCGGGCGCCGGCGCCGCGGACTCTGTCCTCGGAGAATCCCTTCTCCGTGACGAGGAACTGAACGAGACCCTCCATGTCGGGCTTTTCCCATTTGAAGTCGCAGAGCGGGTCATCTGCCTTGCGGACATCTGGTTCGAAGAATAGGGCGCGCGCGTCCTTGTAGGGCCAGTCTTCCGGGAGAGTGTATTTCTTCTTCGAGTCCTGCTCGATCGCTTCGACTACCTTTTCGAGGGAGCCGTGTTCGCGGATCAGCTTGAGCGCTGTCGTGGGCCCGACTTTGGGAACGGGGTCAAGGTAATCGCAGCCGAGGAGGATACATAAATCGACAAACTAGTGTAGTTCAAAACCCCGTTAGTTTGCTGGGCTCTCAGTTTCCACTACATATGTCGGCCAGTCTCACCTGTGGTCTCTCCATGTTCAAGCCCTCAAGAACCTTGTCAAGCCGAATCTCTTGAATGGGCTCTTTCCGCTGTTCACTAAAAGTGAGATGCCGCAGTAGAATCGGCGTGTTGAAACACAGCGTGTCCATGTCCTCACTAGCCGCGGCATACACCTTCCCAGCCATGGCCAGTTCTGCACACTGCGCCTCCGCCTCGGTCGGCGCAACGATGTAAGGAACACCCATGAGCTTCAGCAGCCGCTGACACTCAGCATTGTGCTCTCGAGTAACCCGCACGGTTCGTCTCGAGAATTTTTCCACATCCTCAGCCGTACCTGTCTCTTTGGCTTCTTCCAATCCCTCGGTGGCCTCCTGCTTGCGCTGGAAACGTTTCGCCAGTTCGCCGGATTTGAGCTTTGGTGGAGCACCGTCGAATACATAGAGGGGTTTGATGCCATTGTCCACCATTCGTAGTGTGCGGTAGAACATACCCATCAGGTGGGAAGTTGTTTCTCCACTGTCGTTCATCAGTTGCTGGCCATCGGAGCGCACGGCGATGAGGAAGCTGTATATGCTCATGGAAGCATCCTGTGACAAGGAATCACTGTTAGTGCATAATAAAAGCCAGAACACGGAAAGTGGCTAGTACAAGTTAGACATACGATGGCGACTTTGCGACCAAAGTGGTTCTTGATTTCGCCCTCCTTGATCGCATCGGGGGCCTCGTCCTTGATGATCTGGAATAATTGTTTGATACCCATGATTGCGCTGGGAAGCCAGTGCTTATATTCTGTATAGAATCTGGGTTCTGGTGGCAGTTGTAGGCGGCCGGGATTGGGAAAGTTCGTCTCTGGGTGGCCAAGAAGAACGAAGAGGCGCGAAGCTCTATAGCTCCAGAAATCCGCACGAGTTCATGACGCGTCTGCAGGGCCTATTCAAGGTGCCACCGTATGCGCACCAAAGCGCATAACCAATGAACTATATGGAATCATCACCAATTGTAGCTTGTGCGCTTCCACGATGAAGTTTCTGTAGCCAAGGCCAGCATTTCTCCGATTTTAAGCACCATATGGTCCGGCTTTATTCTACATCCCAAGTGCGCGAGAGCAACACATTATAAGCGCAGGGCCATGCTCTCTGCCTCACCAGATGCGCAGCTTTCTGAGTTCTCTTCTCCCTGGTGCACGCCTTTACTGACAGAGCCGTCAAAAGTAGTTTTTATAGCTGTTCGGCACCCTCACCGCTTTGTCCGCGATGTCCTGAAGCGTCAATAAGCACTTATGAGGCAGTAGAAACGAGATAGTGTGTGCGTCGGATCCGGACACCTTGCTGCTTTCAGAAAATCCAATTTTTCTGGCTGAGATTGCGATGAAAGACCAAAAGTCCTGAGGGCTCTGGATTGGAATCAACCAGTCTTTTGTTACACAGGATATCTGAAGGCCAGCCGATGTATTTTAGTCACTCATGTGCCCTTTGTATTGTGCTTCTCCGGATCGTCGGACTCGAGCTCGTAGCTTGGCGGACTGATCTCGAAGGGGCTTCTTCCCTGTGAGTACTGTTGCTCAAAAGTGCAAGTATGGCTACTGCTACACGCAAAAGGTCCATGAGGCCCCTGATATACTGGGTGAAGCTAGGTATCATCGGGGCTTACTGAACCAGCCTGGCATTAGTTGGAGAGCAATTTCCCACACGAGTCGCATCTAATCTCTATGAAGAGGAGACTCGCCGTTTCTGTTTGCTGCGATGGAATCTTCAGAGATAGAAAGGCGGCCCTTTCTCCGGCCATGTTATCTGGAAACCCACGCGCCATCCATCGTCCCGGCTTACATAACGGAGAGTTGGCTGCTTTCACGGAAATAAACTCCAGAAAACACGAAGACCAAGAGTCCTCCACAAACGTCCTCAAATAATAGAATGTGTGGAATTATATTCAGGCTTGACTTGTTCACTGTGATTAAAGTAGGTTCTTATCTTGGACAAGAAGGGCAAACAAACGAGCAAGCCGTACCGCATCACAAGCATCTTAAAAAAAGGTACTCCAAGATGAGCGCTCAATCACACCAATGGGACCGCTCTACTTGGGCCATGCGTGGCGTCAACAAGTGTCCGAGGCGACACCAAACTGAAGGCAATAATCTCGACTCCCACATCTCCTGGCACCCAAGGGTCCCCCTCGCTTCAGGATGCAAGCACTCAGAGTCATACATCATTCACAGCAGGTCAAGAGGACAATCGGAGATATCTTTGGACGTAGTATATGAGTCAGTTCGTTGCTACTCGTATCGGGAGAACACCTGAGTCGCGCCCAATCTCATCCCCTCTTTCCGGCTAGGTCGTCGTCAATTCGTCTTCGATCCTCGATTCGCCCAGCAACAAGTCCGCCCGCGGAGCTTACAAGAGGCCAAACTTAGGAGGTCGGAAGATTTCGGGAGGAGAACAAGCTTCTTTGGAACTGCCAGGCAACAGGCGGATGTTTGTGCCGCTCACGGCTGTACAGGATCCCTCCGAGCTCAAAAGAAGCGACAGCAATACGCCCAAGCGTCGAAACGTCCTCTGAGAACGGAAAAAGGCCAAGGCAGACCATAGACGGGCCAAGATGATGGAAAGAGAGAGGCAAAGTCTCAACGAAACAATACGACGATGCAAGGAAATAATAGCTCGAAAAGACGCGACGTTCGAGCAAAAAGAAGACGCGAAGCGGCAATTAAGAGAAATCCATCTAGATGAGGAAGTTCGGAAATATTACGAAAATCGCCACAACGCTTCTCGAAGCTAGAGTTTCTAGGGAAGAGTCGAATCGAAGACTTGAAGCACCGTAGCCCGAATACTTCGAGTCCGTATTCAGGTCCCGCTCAGCGCCGTAACGTTTCTTTTGTCGGCAACCTCTGGGAGCGAGGATAGACTGACACCGATCAAAGCCAAAGAGACATCGCTGCCGACTATGTATCGAACACGTGAGGCTAGGAAAAGCTCATGTAAATAAACGCCCGAACTGGACAATGGCGCTCAATGGCGCCGTGACAAGTTGAAATCGACTGCTCAACTTTGAACTACCCTTCGCAACGTGGGAGACAAGAGCAACTTCCGTGCGATAGCGTTGCTCGCGCATAACCATGTATCCATTGAAGAGGTTGGCCCTTCTTTTATTTGAAATTCCTTCATCCTTCTGGTTTCTTTTATCTAGGTAGCCACTCCTTCTATTCTAGAGAATGAACACATCCTATGATACCCATGGAGCAGAGTGAGCTTCATAGCTTCTCTGCTGCGTGTCGGCATGTCTTCTGCCTCCAGAGCAAAGTGATCATGAAGCATGATATGTCATCATGGAATTGAGACCTTTATGATACACTGGACGGTGAAGATATGCCGAAAGAAATGACAGAAATGACGGGAGAGGCAAAAATTGTTGGCCGTTCGGGAAGGGTGCAAAACGAGGGGTAAACTTGGCTGCGATCGTGTAGGGCGCCAACGCTGGTCCCATGTTTTCAGGCAAATGATACAGGTAGCAACTAACACACACAGAGAGGCCCTACCCCATAAGATTCTAACAAAGTATAGAATGGATACATTAGCGCGTTGCGACAGTACTTGCTTGCGAATCCTCAACAAGGCCACAGGAGCAATGCGTGGCGTCAACAAGTGTCCGAGGCGACGCCAAACTTGAGGCAATAATTTCGAGTCCCACATCTCCTGACACCAAAGAGTCTCCCTTGCTTCGAAATACAAGCACTCAGATAGCATACAGCGGATCAAGAGGACGATCGAAAATATCTTTTGACGGAGTACATTCGTTGCTATCTACTCATATCGGGAGAATACCTGAGCCGCGCTGAATTTCATGCTCTCTTTCCGCCTTCAGGCTAGGTCGTTGTCAATTCGTCTTTGACCCGTGGTTCGCCCAACAAGTCTATCCGCGGAGCTTCTGATAGGCAAAGCTGTCGGAAAACTTTGGGAGGATATCAGGCTTCTTCGAAACTGACAGGAAACAAGCCGATATTTGTGCCGCTCGACAACTGTATGAGATCCCTCAAAGGTCAAAAGAAGCGACAGAAATACACCGAAACGTCGACACGTTCTCGGATCTCTAAGAGCCGAAAAAAAGCCATGTCAGAGCGTAGACAGTCCAAGCTGATGCATAGACGTAAGGTGGAAAAAAAAGAATTAGCGCTGCGAGAGCGAGATGATCATGCAATATCCGTAGAAATCGAGCAAACAAAAGAACAAATACGGCAGCGAGAAGAACAATTACAGCAATTGGAAGAGGAAATCCGGAAAGGCTCCTAGAGGCTGTAAAATTTGAAGCACTCGCTCGAGGCATAGGGGCACCAGAAATAGCCCGAACACGTCGCGTCCGTATTCAGGTCCCGCTCAGCGCCGCAACGGTCTCTTTCGTCGACATCCTCTTGGAGCGGGGATAGACTGACATCGATCAAAGCCGTAGAGACATCGCTGCCGACTATCGAACACGTGAGGCACTGAGGCTAGGGAAAGCCCATAGAAAAGAACGCACGAACTGAACAGTATCATAGTGACGTCTAGTTGGCGCCATGACAAGTTGGAATCGACTGCTTAACTACCTAGTACCATTCACCACACGGGAGACAAATAAAGCAACCTCCGTGCGATAGCGTTGGTCACGCATAACCATGTATCTATTGCAGATATTGACCTTTTTTTTTGGAAAGTCCTTCATCCTTCTGGCCTTCTGGTTTCTCCTATCTAGGTAGCACCCCTTCTATTCTAAAGAATGAGCTCCATAGCTTCTCTGCCACGTGTCGGCATGCTTCTGCCCCGTAGATCAAAGTGATCATGAAGCATGACATGTCATTAAAGGTGGCAACTAACACACACACACACACACACACACATAGGCCCTATGCCATCACAATCTGTTGAGGTAACAAAGTATAGAATGGCTGGCGTAAGCATGCATAGCGTGTTGCGACAGGACTTACAAGTTGCTTTTGGATCCCCAGCAAGGCCATGGGAGCAATTCGTGGCGTCAACAAGTGTCCGAGGCGACAGCAAACTCGAGGCAATAATCTCGACTCCCACATCTTCTGTTACCAAAGCTCTCTCCATCTTCGGGATACAAACAGTCAGACATATCATCCTGAGCAGGTCAAGAGAACGATTGAGAATATCTTTGTATAGTTAATGAGTCAGTTCGTTGCTACTCATATCGGGAGAACATCTGAGTCGCGCCAAACTTCACTTTGCTCTCTTTCCGGCTAGGTTGTCGTCAATTCGTCTTCGACCCGCGAACCCTCCAGCAACAAGTCCGTCCGCGGAGCTTCCGAGAGGCCAAACTATCAGGAGACTTTGGGAGGATATCAGGCTTCTTTGAAACTGCCAGGAAACAAGCGAATATTTTTGCCTCTTGACAACTGTACAGAATCCCTCCGAGCTCAAAAAAGCGACAGCAATACGCCGAAGCGTCGACACGTCCTCGGACAACAGGAAAAAATCCAAGGCACACCGTGTACTAGCCAAGAAGATGCTGAGACTAATACAACAAGCCCAAGGTACAATAAGGCAATGCGAGAAAACCTTAAGACGGAAAGACGCAACACCCGAGCAAAAAAAAGAAGCAGAGCGGAAACGGAGTGATCTATGCCGATGGATAGATGAGATGGCCCAGAAATATGAAATAGATGTCCCGAAAAGCTCCTAAAAGCTAGAAGACTTGAGGCGCCATAGCTCGAAAACGTCGGGATCCGTGATTCCGTATTGAGATCCCGCTGAGCACCGTAACGGTCTCTTTCGTCGACATCCTCCGGTAGAGAGGATAGACTGACATCGATCATTGCCACAGAGATATCGCTTCCGACTATCGAACACGTGAGGCTAGGAAAAGCTCATGGAAATGAACGCCCAAACTGGACAGTGGCGTCCACTTGGAGCCATGACAAGTTGAAGTCGACCGCTTAACTACTCATCGCGACGTGGTAGACAAGAGCAACCTCCGTGCGATAGCGTTGATCACGTATAAGTCATGTATCCTATTGAAGAGGTCGGCCCTTTTTTTTTTGGAAATAACTTCATCCATATGGTTTCTTCTTCTAGCTAGGTAGCCACTCCTTCTATTCTAGAGAAAAATGGGAAGTCCGAAGGGCCCCTCCTGCGTCGGGTCGGTGGGCCTATGGAATAGTAAAGCTGAAGAGTCCCGCTGCCGAGGATTCACGTGACCGCACTGACTATCGCGATACATAGGTATGTGCTGGAAGTACACGATGTATATCACGGAGCGTAATTATTATGTAGACTAAACGAGTACTTTCCCAGCGGCCCTACGCTGCGCTTCGGGGCGGAGGAAGACTCGCCTCGCTTCGCTTCGGTTGGAGAGAGTCGGGCTGGAAAAGTGTGGTTTGCGGATGGTATGGCGGTTTGCGGACGTATGTCTCCCCGCTCTTTAGAACGCAGAGCATTCGACGACGCGAAGTCTTCCGATGGATTTGGATATTGAGCTGAGATTGTGGACGGGGGAAGAGAGTACGGTGGGAGAGAGTTAGGTAGGACTTTGTTGATGAAAGTTGTTGTTTCTGGCAGACGCGTCTGAGCGCGCATCCAACCAATCACACTTCAACTGTAGAATCGGTTGTCGCGAACTTCCCTCCGGGGGCCCTGCCGGGAGCCCTGCCGGGAGCCGCCTGCGGCGGGCTGCTCGCTACACGCAAGCAATTCAACCCTTTTTTATCTCCCTCCTCTGGTGGCCAAATCACGTGAGCAATTCAACTTTTTTTTTCCCTCCTCTCCTGGTCGAGGTCTGGTCCCCCCCAGACATGCCCCCTTTTTCTCTCCCTTCTCTGCTGGCCAAATCACGTGAGCATAGGTATTACGTAAGCAATTCAACTTCTTTTTTTCTCCCTCCTCTCCTGGTCCCCCCCCCCCCCCCAAACTTTGGCGTAAATTTAAAACTTCGCTTTACTTCCTCATCTTTCAGTAATCGTCGTAAATTAGTTCAGCTTTACTAATGAACACATCCTGTGAATACCAAACTCCATGGAGCAGAGTGATGTGTTGGACGTGTCTTCTGCTCGTAGAGCAAAATGAAGCACGACATGTCATCATGACATTGTGGCTTCGTCATACACTATACCTAGGGTGAAAATACGCAAGAATTGTCAGCCGATCAGGAGGGGGGTACGAACCGAGGGGTAGGTAACCTTGACCGCCCTGTAGGGCGCCAACGCTGGTACATACATGTTTCTAGGCACATGATAATAAGCAACTGACACACACACAGAGGCCCTACCCCATGACATCCTGTTTAGCTAACAAAGTACAGAATGGCGGGCGTATACATACATTGGAGTGTGTTGCGACAGGACTTGCTTGTGGACCCCCAACAAGGCCACGGGAGCAATGCGTGGCGTCCACGAGTGTCCAAGGCGACACAAAACCCGAGGCATTAATCCTCACCTCCCACATCACCAAAGGGTGTTCCGCCCTTCGGGATACAAGCACTCAGTTATCTACCAACAGGCTACAGCAGATCAAAGAGGACGAAAGCGAAACGCCGAAGCATCGACACGTTCTCGGAGAACGAAACGAGCTATGGGAGACGAACGCACGGAACAGCTCAAGAAGATGGAAAAGGAGCTGCGGGAAGTCCGGGATCCAATACGCTCAAGCGCCGAAACATTAAAGCGAAAGAACGAGTTAAAACGGCAATTACAGGAGTCAAAAGGGGGAGACTCCAAGAAGCTGTAGGACTTGGATCACCGGGTTAAGAAAAGGGCGGCCCAGAAATAGCCCGATGTTCGAACACGTCGGGTCCGGCTCAGCGCCGTAGTTGTCTCTTTTGTCGGCATCCTCTGGGAGCGAGGATAGATTGGCATCGCTGCTGCCGCCATGACAACTTGACAAGTTGAACTGTCGAAACCCCAACTACAGTCTACCCTTCACATCGTGGGGGACAAATAAAGCAAACTCTGCGTGGTAACTTGACCAAGCACAGCTCACGTATCTATCGAAAGTCCAAGCTTTTTTGCTTTTTCAGTCCCTCCTTCATGTGGTAGATACCTAGCCACTCCTTCTATTCTGGCGAATGAACACATCCCATGAAACCCCAACTTCCAAGGCGCAAAGTGAACTGCGATGCTTATCTGCTGCGTTTCGACGTATCTTCTGTCCGCGTAGAGTGACTTGATCATGAAGAATAGCGTGTCATGATAGCATTGAGACCTTTATATTGGAAGGTGATGCAGGTGGCCACCGGCACGGCGGCACCCAGAGAGAGGCCCTACGCCATGGCATCATGTCAAGTGAGTCAGTGACCAAAGTATGCTATCATGATTCAAATCGTAAGAGTGGCTGGCATGTAAATAACGTGCTTCGACAGGTATTTCTTGTAAATTCTCAACAAGTCTACGGGAGCAATGCGTGGTGTCCACGAGAGTCCGAGGCAACACCAAAACCTGCGGTAATAACCTCGCCTTCCACATCACGAAAAGGGTTCCCCTTGGGCCTTCCTTCGGGATACAAGCACTCAAAGATCTATCAACGGCAGGTTAAGAGAACGACAGCGAAACGCCGAATTGTCGACACGTTCTCGGACGACGGGGAAAAGCCATGGCAGACGAAACAGTGGAAAAAGCCGAGAAGAGGAGAAGAGAGAAACGGGAAGTCATGGAAATAATACCCCGAGCAGAAAAAGCATTGAGTCGAAAACACATACCAGTCGAGGAAGAACAAGAGATAATGCGGCAATTAGGGGAAGCACGGCGGACACTGGAGGAGATAATAGAAGAAGGAACCCAAAAAAGCGCCTAGGAAACTGGAAGAGTTTAAGCACCCGCTCGAGGCAAAGGAGCTTAAGTTCAGTGATACGTAGCCCGAACATATCAACAATCATAATGAGTCCGGATTCAGGTCCCGCTCAGCGCCGTAAGTTCTCCTTCGTTGGCATCCTCTTGAAGCGAGGATAGGCTGACATCTCTCGAAGCCTTAGAGACATCTCTGCCGACTATCGAGCATGATGAGGCTAGGGAAAGCTCATAGAAAAAGGATAGACAAGAGCAACGTCCGTCCGATAGACTTCGTCGCGCAACAACCCATGGATTCGAATTTCGAACAGACGATCTATCAGTATGCAGCTGCAGCCAAAGAGGAAAGCCCTAAGCTTGGCGAATTAGGATTAGGGTTCGAAAGGAACATGGACAACTGAGCGTTGCCTTTAACATGCTATAATGCTTGCTGTTCACTCCGGTGCTCATACCGCCAAAGAAGATTGCCATTAAGAATAGAAGACCATGTACGGATCACGAAGCTTGAATCTGCGAACATCGTACTTCCCACTTCTGCGTACACTCACTCACACTCACTCACTCACATACACAAACACATTTACATTCACACACCCAAACATGTCTCAAAGGCCCTCCCCCAGCCCAAGTTCCAAGCCCCCCTCCAGAGACCCCGTCTCCAGGAATAACATTCCCGAAAATGAAGCTCTAGAAGATAACAGAGCCCCTCGGACCAGGTCCCCACGGAGTAACAACACAGTTACTCATTTTTCAAACTTGAAACAGCACACCCCCTCCACCTCCACCTCATCTCGTGGGGAACGACCTTTGAGTATACACTACACAGCACGACATGACACGGCATGATACGACACACAATCTCTTGCGCGTGTTCGCGTGTGTGCATGTCTGTGCCCGTGAAGTTGTTTGATATACCGCTCGGAATACAGAGTTCGTCAAGGATGAGTCTCGCCTTGCGCTCCACCTTGCTGTGCGGAAAAAAAACTGACTATGAACCAGAATTCGCTCGGTTTTCCAAAATAAAAAGGCTTCTCAAAAACAGAGAAGGCTTGAAACCAGAGTTATGGGACTGCCGGTCTCGGGACATCAAATGCGGGTTATTCCATGTGCTGTCATCCAGTAAAAGTGCGTCCTGATAGGGAGGGTATCGTACATAGTATAGGCGGCTGCGTTCCGTGTGCATATGAACAGGGCACCTCGCCATCCATCTGTCTAGTGTCTGTCAGTTTGTTGTTCCCAAATCAAGATATCACGCCCTCCTCCTCATACTCCTCCTCCCCCTCATCTTCATAGAACCCTTCCTGCTGCCCCAGCCCCAGCCCCGGTCCAGGCCCAGGCCCAGGCCCCCTGCTGTCCTCCATACTCCGAAGCGTCCTATCAATCTCCATGATATCCAGCATCTCAACCTCCACATCCCTCGCCGCGGAATCAGTGCTCATATCCGCAGCCGCGTTAATCGTGTCCATGAAATCAAAGCCCACTGCGCGTGGGCGCGACATCCCCTCCCACAGAGTCCCCTCATGGCCCTCCGCAATTGCCTCACCATCAGCATTATTATCGTGTGCATCCCCGCCCTCGAGGAACATTTTCTCGCGCAGCGTCCCCGGCTTAACAGTACTGAGATTGAAACTAAAACTCGAAGCACGGTCCGAATTCTTGTTTCCATGCACGATAATCGCATCTGCCTTCTCTCCCTTCGTCTTGGAGAATAAGCGGCGCCGGGTGGCAAAACTTCCGAGGGTAGTGGTACCGCTGCTACTTCCTTGGCCGTCATCGAGATCCCGAACAATAACTAGTCGTGACTCACCCTGGATCAGGACATCAACCGGCAGTACGTGGCTCTCATTCTCATCAGTCGGCAGGTCAGCGTCAGTAGTGGCAAGAGGGGTGACTGGTAGAAGAGTAACGCCGCAGCACCGCTCGCCCAGAAGGCCTGTACTAGGATCAGGGAGCTTGATGATCCTGGTTGGTTGCGGCCCCGCGTTGAAGAGATTCACTCCGCCGCCGCCAGGTCCTTTCCGGAGCTGCGAGTCCCAGAATTTAGAGATGGCTGGAATGACGCATACATGTTCTGAGCCGCCGATCCACAGCACAAGGCTCTCATCTTGGAGAGCTTTGCCGGCCTTTGGAGTTTGGGATATAACCTTGAGGCCTCCCCGCACGGCGGATAAGCGGTCGAGAGTCGTTGCAGAGCTGAGCGATGCGGTTGCCTGTCGGCGCGTGTGAGGTGTCATGGGGGCGAATTCTCCGTTGCTGCTCTCCTTCGGCGGTGCTGCAACGGCGACGCTTCGAAGAGAGCCTGTGCCTTCGACATAGCCTGAGATACTAAACGTCGTGGACGACGGCGACGCAGCATGGCTAACTCCGTTCTTGAGCTTGATTGCCGCGGGGGCACCGGATGAAGAAGACGGGCTGACTCCATCAATGTCCCAAACACCCCACATGCCATCAGCCAAGAGAGCAAAGATGGCTCGACCGTGGCATATCCATACGGCATCCAAGATGGGTTTTCTGGTCGCAGTCGGGCGAGTAAAAGGCTGGTAAAGAGACAGTAACCAAGAGCCCTGTGAGGGGAAAGGGCCCGTAGTCTCGATATCGGGTGGTAGAGAAGGCAATGCGTAATCGTATATCCTCACCGCATGGCGCGATGAGACTGTCAGGATTTGGGAGGCGCGGTATGGGTTAAACGAGAGACTGCTCAGAGGATGGGGGAGATACTCGGTTTGGAAAGGGTCGATGGGTCGACTCGGATTCGCGCCCAGATCTAGCGGCACGTCCCAGAGCATAAGACTACCGGATGCCTGCTGTGAGCATGCAGCGACGACTGCTCTCGGGAAAGTGCCTCTCAGGTCTTTGTCCCCAGGCGTCACTAGTGAAATGGCCAGCGCGTCGCTGCAGCTTCTCTGGCCGTTGAGGAGGATGATAGACTCTCCCCAGGCGCCGGATCCTGCTCGGCCGGCGGCCAGTCCTGCTCTGAGCTCCTCTCTTGCTTTGCTCTCCGGACTTGGAGGCGTTAATGGCACGGTTATGACGTAAACATCGCTCGTGACGCACGAGACCGCAAGGATAATCTTTTCGGACAACAGCTGTCCTGCTGCGGACTGGCTGTCTTCAAGGCCGTCGGTGCCGGTGACTGAGAGAACCGCTACATGCAGGACTGCTGTACCGAGGGAGAGGTCTAGTGTTTGCACAATATCAGGATAAGGGCCCTGCTCAAGTTCGTCTTCGAATTGCGGCGCGTCCACAAATGTTTGCGTCTGTTGATCTTTCGCAGGTTGTTGTTGTTCATCGTCGGAGTCGATCACCATGACGGTGTCGTCGGAGGATCCATTCTGCTTGGTCTCGGTATTTTGCTTGCGTTTCTGTGTCTTGAAGCGTCTGCCACCTCTCCATACGATGGTTATGCCATTTTCGTGCCCGTAAATAAAAATCGTCGCTCCTTGTGGTGATTGGAGAGGATATGTCTGTACGTCGTTCACTCGTCGAGAAAGGTTGTAACTATGAGGAAAAGTATCAGTCAGTCATGCTGGATACTCTTGGGATAACGTAGCTCTTTGTACGTACGTGAACTGTGTAGTCTGCCCGACGCGGCGGATACGGGGACTAGTCATTGAAGTCATGATGATGGGCCGGACCGAGCTGGCACACGGTTGCGGGAGATCGACTCGAGGCGAAAGGCTTATGTGCTTGCGATGCTTGGACAATCACCCAGCTTGGAACCTTTCTTTTCCGCCAGTGTGAGTGTCGAGCTGAAGCAAAGCCATGAATTGTTCAGTGCCTGTCTGCGCGTCTTCTCAAGCAATGTCGGGAGCTCGCATACGCCAAGTCACGTGGCTCTGGTTTCCAACCTACCCTAGGTGCTGTCGAAATTCGTCTCATCCTCTCGTATACTCGAAGCCTGCCATCTCGAACTATGTATCCCCAACAACAATGCAAAGCAATCGTCTTATTCTTCTGGCGTCGCGCCTATTGAAACTGGTCATATTGAAGATGCAGTAACCCATGAATGTGGCATCAAACCACCAGACATCATAGACCCCGCCCGCTAGTCCCATCATTTTTCATCACCGCTTTCCACCCTCCAATCACCAGTAACTCACTATGGTGATGAATCTATGTACCTCTCGACACGACTACCATTGATATAGACTGGAATCGGATTAAACTGATACTTCCTCATCCTTCCAGTCCCCAAGCCCCTACACATCGGCAACCCAACCCTCCCCCTCCCATACGTCGTCCTGTTCGTGTCCCCCATCCCAAGCCTCACATGTCCCGCTGCCTCACCACACTTCTCCGTCAATAGCTCATGTACCACATCCATCGTCTCCCCTCTGCAAATTTCGGGGCCTACTTCCGAACAGACGTATGCGGTCGTGGATTCTACAATAGCAACATAGGGGCTTCGGCTGGCGATTTTGTAGTTTTTGCAATAGGTGGCTAGCATGCGGGTTCCTTTCGTGAAATCTGTGGTGTTGATGCTGCTGCCGCCGCCCTCGTCTTTGAAGCACTGAAATAGGGAGATGGGGCGATTTTCTATCAGGAGTCCCCCGAAGATTTTGGGGGGGAAGGTGGTAAGGGGGGGAGAAGAGTGGACGTGGGTGTCGAGTAACAGAAATGAGAGTCCCAGGAGAGTGAAGAAAGAGGAGAAGGTTTGATGCATTTTTTTCAGCTTTGTTTGTTTGGGATACGCTGAGGCGTCTTGTGATGGGGAGGCTATGAGAATTAAAGCAAAGGAAAGATCAGAGAATAACAGGAAGGATTAAGGAGAGAATGATGAAAGGTGAATGGACCTATAATAGAGGAAAAAGCACGAGTCTGGAGAAGCTTTGGTTTGACACAAAGCCGCACGAAAGAAAACGCAGCAGCAAAAACTCAAAATGAGGCTAAGAAAATATAGAGGCTCGGTACCACGTCTTGCGCCAGAGAAGCCACTTCTGGTGTGATTCAAGTACAAGAAGCTCCTACTGTACTAGTCTTGGCATATACACAGGCAAATATGCACGCATGTTAAGATGTTGACTGTGTAATTTGATTGCTATTCTCTAGCCATGCTACATCCCTCGCCAACCCCCCTAACACAATAATAAATTTTTTAAGACTACAATGCCAGTATTGCAAAAATGTTGCATGCGTGACATCCTTCCGAATCGGGAAACGAATGCCCAATCTGCCTCCTGCTCCTGCTCCTGCTCCCGGCCCCCTTGCTCATCGGGAACGATGCGTCGAGACAGACCATCGGCACTGAGTCTATTAATGCACACACATAGAGAGAACGTGACCGCAAACGATATTTGACCTCTCAAAAAACAGGAATTACCGCCGGGTCGAGAAACGGGGGAGGAGTCGCAACGAAAGGCGTTCCCTTTCGCGTGTCCAGAATAGAAGTGTAGAAATTCAACTGCTCAAAAGGAGACGTGAATGAGTGGATGGTATGGGGGCATGCTCAGATTGCATGATGTATATGCATACAATAGCAAATTAGCCCGCCATCTTTCCTTCGTTGAACAGATAAAAGGCAAGAAAAATGTTACGCCGAGAGAGCAAATAACAACATGTAACGCCGTTAGATCATCAGCCGAGTGACCAATAAGTGGACAGAAGCTGTTATCCCGATAACGCCGTGAATGCCCATAAATGAAAGGAGATGGTGGTGGAAGATGAAGTATAATTGGATTTTGTGAGAATTTGCAAGAGTGGATAACATCCTGGAAGCTCAAAAAGCTCAAGCGTTTGTGACCTGCAATTGACACGTTAGATGACGACAACATAATAGCGACGACTCGAAGGACTCAACGTACCCTCAAAATTCTTCGCGAATAATCTTCGTTATCAGCGATACTACCATCGCTCATTCGTCGATGGGCCATTACAGGGTCCAGACGTGAGTCAGTCATAGAGATGCTGCCATGGCTGCTGGGAGGCTTAGAACCGCTGATGAAGGCATTCACAGCGGCGTTTCGCCGATGCTCTTCTTCAATCTCTGAGTTTCGCTTGCGTCTGATGTAGAAAATTACACCAGCGATCAGAGCGAGAGCAGCGATGATACCAACAACGACGCCGGCAGCAATGCCTGCAACGTTGGGGCCGCTTTTTTGCGGCGCTGAAGACTCTGTTGGCGCGGAGGATTGTGTGGTAGTGGAAGCACTGCCGGTGCTCCCGGCAGAAGATTTATCAGCCGATGTTGGTACCGCGGTGCTCGTTTGACCTCCAGTGGTGCTAGAGCTGGCAGGATCGTAACGGCTGATTTGAAGCTGGATGCCGACATTGTAAAAGGAGTAGCTTTCAAGGCCACCACATGCCTCCGGAGGGTAGGCAGGACATGGCTGGTTGCACTCGCTGTCTTCAACTAAGTCCTTCTTTGGGGGCAAAGCGTAGCCGCACAAGCATTGTCCTCCATGCATGGCAGCCAACCAGAAACCATCGTCTTTGCACGCGTTGTTGCAGGCAGCAGTAGACATCTTGTCGGCGGTGATGGGTTTGTGCATTGTCATGTTCCCGTAGCTCCCATAGCAGCCGGATGCGGTGGAAATGCCGCTGACCGGAATCTGGAGGCTCGGCTGCTTGGGTGTCTGCGCATGAACACCCGTGGCAACCACGAGGGCGCCGTAAGCAACTGACGATAATCTCATTTTCATTGTCGCTCGAAGCAATGAGATGAGAATTGATGTCGAGTCGGGTAAGGAGGTGATGGTCGCGTCGAATGTTGTTGACGCGAGGTGAGACGGATGGCGAGGTTGATGAAAAGTCCAAACAGCGATTCAGGCACAGCTCAGTCGTTTCCGCCAGGGAAAGCGACGGGGCCTAGGCCGTGAATGAGAAAGAACGGAGGGCGACTGCACGAGTCACGGCTTGAGAGATGTTGTTGTGTCACGACGGAAGGTCGGCGTTCGTTAGGAGTAGTCGTGGACGCGAGCCGTGATGTTTTCAACTCCCCCTAAATGGACGCTGCGAAGACGAAGTTGGGATCTCGCAGAAATGCAGAAAACGAACAGGGTTGCATGCAATGGCAGGCACAAAGAGGAGGAACTGGACAATGACTAAAGCATCCAGTGATGGACCGGCAAGGCAGTGGGGTGAAGGTCGGGGAAAGCGAGGGAGGGACGACTGGAACGAGCGACGAAACGTTGTTTGTTGAAGGGGCAGAGCAAAGCGATGCGGAAGCAAAGCGGGAGTAAAAAGACCAGGAGAGACGGGATGGGGGGGTCACGGGTGAAGGGCGACGGGCGACGGAGTTCTTGGTCTGGAGCGAGAAAGCGGGTTGATGGGGATGGGATGGGGCAAAGGACCACTCGCGAGTCGCCAGGCAGCTCTTTGGTCGGGTCTCCCCGGGCCAGGGCCAAAGGGCTTCAGACTTCAGTGCGACGAGCCAGCGCTGTTACAGCGTGTGCAGTCCTATTACAGCGCACACACTGCACACAATACAGCATCGAGGTGCCCGCACGCTGCGCTGAACACACTGCTCTGATAGCACCAGTACAGGTACGAGCCCCAGGCGCCAGGCACCACTCCACAGCAAGGGGCGGACCAATCAATGTTGTCCGTCCGTGCTCATGCAGGGAACAAGCCCAAAGCCAACTCGGAACCACCTTTCCTCCTTGCGGCAAGAACCTACCTACTCCGTATGTACCAGGTACCTACTTTAGGTACCTAGGTAACAAGAGGTGGCCACTGGCAAGTTGGTCGCCCGAAGGTGTTCGATGAGTATGTATGTACTCCGTAATAGTCACTAGGTATGTACATACGTAGCGCGGGCACCGGGTCAACCGATGTTTCCTGTCGACGTCGTTCTTTGCGCTTGACGCTCTGCTGGCCATGTTGTTGATCGGGGACCGCCGCATGGCCAGCGTCAGATTGTGAAGCGCCAGACACGTAGGTAGGCACGCCGAGGCGGACAATGGCCCGATGGCCGATGACCTCCTCGTAAGCCACATGTACTTTGTTACTGTATGTACATACATACATACATAGCAAGCACATGAAGAATTGTGCTGAAAGCATACTGTACGGTACAGAGTACGGAGTACATACATACTCATGTGTACATATTGTTATCGAGCATTACGGTACATGTACACAACAAATATTGCATGCCGCGACATCGAGGGGATATATCATATCCCTCCCTTTCCCCCATCATTGGGCCTTGGATGCCAACGCGTCCGGCGCTGTTCAATTAGCAGTACGGAGTAATAGGCGCATAGCCGGCGCCACCCCGCCCAGCAGCAAATGCGCCAGTAGGTACCTATTACTTGGAGATCCTCACAGTGCGGAGTACGGCCCAACATGAGCTGGGTCCGGCACCGACGCATCCACGGTGATCACTGATGGCCAGTGGCCACCCATTAGCATCCTCAACTGCGCACCGAACGTCGGCTCGTGCGGTGTACTGTGCAAGAACAAGGACTTCCTCATATAAAATGCGAACGACCCCTGAAGGCTGAAATGCAGAACACGGACACTCGCATGCACCTAATGGGGCTAGACTGACACGCTTCGCCGCGCTTCTATTGGCCCTATTGGGCCACAATCCCTGGCTGAAACATGCCGTCATGCCGTCATGCCGTCATACCATATCGCCCTTTGGATCGTCTGTGGCGCGGTGTTGTTGGTCTCAGCTCGGCGTTGGCTGCCTCATCATCGCAATTCGCGGGCACAAAATGCTGCAGCCTTGGAAGCAGTCAAAATGCATCGCTAGATGCCCGGTATGTATGTATGTATGTATGTATACACATACTCCGTAGTCCGTACATAGGTACATACCTATTTTGAATTTCTGTGATCAGGCATGACTCATGAGTCATGACGGAGGCCAACAAAGCGGTGATCCGGTGGACTTATGAAGTTATGATGGATGGGTCTTCACTACCTAGGTACCTATGCCACTTCTCACTTGTCATATTCCAAACCACAGAAGGATGGGGTATGTAAGAAGGAGCTATCGCCAGCTCAACAGCTCTACGACGTCTAGTCCCGATATCATTATGTATTAGTGAGGATGCCATCAACCATCATGGCCTGCCTACCTAACATAGATATCGAAACGATCCGGCTGACCTGCATTTTGTTTTGACTCTGCCATCAGATTCCTGACAATGAACCTCCTTTAATTAATATGTAGGTAGCATCGACAATCCCACTTGCATCAGAGCCTCGTCGTAACATTCATGATTTGGAGCAGATGCGTTCCCCCATTTACTGTTTCCTCCACGGGGATTCAACTCGAAACTGCACAGTGCCAGAACTGCCCCCAACTTGCCACATCTTGGCGTCGCGAGACAAGACAGCGAAGCAAAAGTCAGCCACAGAACGAATCAGGATCAGGCCGCGGTAACGGGATATAACAGTTTCCGAATCCCTTCCGCATATTAGATGTGAGAGCATTTCAGGACATCTCTCCTTCCTCAATGAGGGTTGTCCTCAATGGGGGTTGAGACATTACGGAGTATGTTGGAGGGCTCAGGCTCCTTTCGAGACCCGTCGTCGGATGATACACGCATCAAAAGCAAATTGGACTCGTGGTTTATGTAGGGAGTAGGTAGTTGCATTTGCAGTAGTATCCCTATTCCTTCAACTCAGGAGAAGGAAAAGAAGAAAAGCATGCACGGAGTAAAGAGAGGGAAGAGCTGGGCCATTCTGCAAAACGCAAAAAAGCAAAAACGCAAAAAAAGCATGGAAGTAACACCCACGAGTAGGTACCTACCTACGGAGTATGTACCTCCTATGTACATAACTGAAATGCATTGCTGTGCACAGTGCGGTAAAGCCTAAAGGTTAGAAACCACCAGATTCGAATTCCCGACCCCCACATTGTTAGGTCTCTTGCTTCTCGTACCTTAGTACCACCTAGGCCCTTCTGCTGAACGACCACGGATTGACTACAATTCAGCCATCTCTCGAGGTATGTAAATCCCCGAGGCAAATATTGGACGTCGCCTAGTCATCAACAATCAATTACATTTAAGATGAACAAGAAACGTCTCTTTGCTCTTGGCCGCCAAGGGTGCCAAGACGGAGAAATCTTTACCAGCAGGATCTGCGTCCAGCCGAGATGAAACACCAACGGTCGGCCAGCTGACCAGTGTCGTTTTACACCAGCCTCTACAGTTGTGCTGGAGGCTCTGGAGCCGGAAGGATATCGGAGCGACGTGATCGGGACAAGCTTACATGTTCAATAAGTTAACTTCAACCTGTGGACATATGTAACTTGATTTGCCGAGCTCATTGTCAGTACCAAGCGGTGCGAGATTCAATAAAGCAGGCACACATATCGGCGATGTGAGGCACATTTCTTTCATTCGGTCGAGACGTAAGAATCTGCAAACTCTTATGCTAGGAGTCAGGAGTCAGACCTCCCCGGTCCACGGCCTTCCTTTTCGCACAAATGCGGAGTATATCCGATCTGTGAGTACATGTAGATAGTCCTTTCGGCATGGAATTCAGAAATCTATAACCGTTAATATGCTGGGCACAGCAACCCTCAGGTACCGCCTAGGTAGATGGATTGGGAGGATGCTACGATCCCGCATGAACGTCTGCGATTCGAGGGTTCTCAAGGTGTGTATGTATTTAGACACGCGCATGTGAACAATACCGGTTGATAGGTACTTGGCATTGAAGGGCGACATTCTGCACCATCGCTAACGCCACAGTCAGTCTCTTCACGTCAATGGCAATGGCACAGGACCCCGTGAGTCGTGACTATGCTCTCCAAGCAGCGACACGGGATGTCTGAGACAGTGTTGGAGCGTGGAGGTTCGTTCCTCCGTTGTATTTCCTTCCACTTCAAACAAACAAGAAACACGGCACAAGACAAAAATCTTTGTGTGATGCACACCATCGAGGAGCCAGAATCTAGATCGAATCCTCCATCTTACAGACTTACACGTATCGAATACTTGATGAGGCTACTTGACCTATCGCTCCCATTCCTTGTTTTTTTGAGCTTGCGTTTCTTCAAAACGTCGTTAAGGACTACCATGGCGCCCTCGTCAATGCGGAGCTTGGATTGTTCATAAGCCTCAACCAACATGAACGAAGTGTGTCTGCCATCATTCGACAGTGGCTGAGACCGTGAGTTACACTGAGTCTTCATGTCAATTCGTATGCCAGATTGGGTCTCCTGTCAAACATATCAAAGAGGGGTGCCGCGGACTTTTCACCGGCCGGAATCGATGCTTTCACACCCACAGACTCACATTTGGACACGCTTCAGGGACATCCAACATGGAATAATGTCGATCATAGCATTCACATGGCACAATACCTCATCAAGGCACTAGTGAGACTCGATCGGTGGAGTGGAGAAGATGGGACGTGGAGTATTCTTTGATCTCTTCTGTGCTCCCGGCAATTTGTCTTTTCGACTCTGATTATATGCTAACGGGCCGCAAAGCTCTAGGGGAATGCACTGGCTCGAAATGCGGTACTCCCCTGTTTCTGCTATCAACGACACATTAGTTTCTTGTTACGAAGATACTCATGGATTGTTTCTAGAAGATGCCTGGTTTTTCTTAGTTGAAAGCCGAAACCCTAAAGTTCCTCGCGATTCTTTTGCTTATCTCGACTCCGGCTTTGTACTGACGGGTCGCAAAGCTCTATGGCAACACACTAGCTCAAAGTGCGGTACTTTTACAGTTCTTTCTTGAACGACAGATTCGTTATCTTCATCAAGATGTCAATACAATGAATGTCCTTGGAAGGTGCCTACGCTTGGGTTGACCTATTCAGCTCCTCGCGATGCCTTTGCATCTCTCTCAAGTCCATTTTATACTAAGACCGCAAAGCTCGGGACAATACACTGACTCGACCTGCCTTAGTCTGTCATTCAGCTCTGCGAGTTACACTCGTCCTTGTTCTCGGAATTGTCGACCAATTATCTCACGTCGGACGTGAACTGTGCCCCCCCAAGATAAGACATTCGATGTCATTGGAGGGCTGGAGCCAATTGAGGTTTCAGACTGCAAAGCACGGAGTTATGCTATGTATTACGTGAGCATTACGGAGTAAGTCCCTTGCATGCAAACCAAGAATGAGCTTTCGTCTTTCATCTCCGATCACCACATCGCAAGTTGCAGCAGCAAATTCGTCAGCGCCGAGGCAGACATGATGTGTTTTAGCATAAACGGACAGGTGGTCTCCGTAGCCAAGGTCCCGTGGCTACCTGCATACGCCATGGCTACCTCCGTAGGTATGTCGTTGCGATGGTGACTGTCTCGTGCGGCATCGTGCCTGTGAGCTTGTGAAGTCGGTTGTAGGCTGTAGCACCCGGCTGATGTTCCTTCCGCACAAAGATACCGTACAGGTTAGCGAATGTTGCAGGTATGTATTCGTGAATCGTACGGCTGTCCGACTCCAAAGGCGTAAAAGTGGAGATCTAGGTCTATGTATGCAACCATGTTCTCCTGCCAAAGAAACCCGGCGCTGTGCCACCAAGTCCGTAGCGGAGCAACAGCGGAGCAGCCAAGGGAACTTGTTTGGGGAAGCGGCGGGATCCTATGTACACAACACGTAATAGATCAATAGATCATCCATTCTCTCTCCACCCTTGTTGCTATATCATAGCCTCTTCTCGTCATCCCAAACATCAACCTTCAAGCCGCAATCTCCAGTCGTTCAATCCAGCTCATCATCCGACGCACTTCCCACGACATTCAAGATGAAGAGCGTGCTTATTGCCGCAGCCGCCCTTGCGGGCTCTGCCCAGGCTGGCGTTCACAAGATGAAGCTGCAGAAGATATCTCTTGAGGAGCAGTTGGTACGTCACCTGCTACATAGCTCAGATGGATGTCCCGCGGTGCCAGCAAACAAGATTCTTTAGCTTTGACAGATATGCTAACACCCATATTCAGGCTGGTGCCTCTATCGAGCAACATGTCCAGCATCTTGGCCAGAAGTATCTGGGTTCCCGACCTCTGTCCCGCGTCGACGTCATGTTCAACGCTGCAGCTCCGCAGCCACAGGGCGGCCACCCGGTGCCTGTCACCAACTTTATGAACGCCCAGTGTATGTGGACCGCACTCTTTGGATGATTGCAAACTTGCTGCCTGTAATACTAATGAGGATATGTACATATAGACTTTTCAGAGATTACCATCGGCACGCCGCCCCAGACCTTCAAGGTTGTTCTTGACACCGGCAGCTCCAACCTATGGGTTCCCTCGTCGTCGTGCAGTAGCATCGCATGCTACTTGCACACCAAGTACGATTCCAGCTCTTCCTCAACCTATGTGAAAAACGGCACCAGCTTCGAGATCAAGTATGGCTCTGGCAGTCTGTCTGGTTTCGTGTCCAATGATGTCATGTCCATTGGTGACTTGCAGATCAAGAAACAGGACTTTGCCGAGGCTACGGAAGAGCCTGGATTGGCATTCGCCTTTGGCAAATTTGACGGAATTCTAGGACTTGGCTATGACAGTATCTCAGTCAACGGCATTGTTCCGCCATTCTACAACATGATGAAGCAGAAACTTCTCGACGAGCCCGTTTTCGCTTTTTATCTCGGCAGTAGCGAGGAGGGCAGTGTGGCTACATTCGGTGGTCTCGATAAGTCACACTACACCGGCAAGATCGAATACATTCCTCTCCGCCGCAAAGCCTACTGGGAGGTCGACATCAACTCTATCGCTTTCGGCGACGAAGTGGCTGATCTTGACAACACCGGTGCCATTCTAGACACTGGTACATCTCTGAACGTTCTACCCAGCAGCCTCGCTGACATGTTGAACAAGGAGATTGGTGCTAAGAAGAGCTGGAACGGCCAGTACACCGTTGATTGCGACAAGAAGAAGTCTCTGCCTGATATTGTTTTCAATCTTGCCGGTTCCAACTACAGCCTTCCCGCCTCCGACTACATCCTCGAGCTTCAAGGATCATGCATCTCTACCTTCCAGGGCATGGATATCCCTGAACCCGCCGGTCCTCTGATTATCCTTGGAGATGCTTTCCTCCGCCGCTACTACTCTGTTTACGACCTGGGCAAGAATGCTGTGGGACTTGCTCTTGCCAAGTAGATGCTTCATCACATGGCACAGTGCCGCCGTACACGACGCGATGACTGTTAAGGGGACGCGTTCATGGTCGTATATCGCATGGTTGCACGGTATTTCGTATTTCTTTGTTACTCCTTTGTCCAAGCTGTGTTGTACAAGCTGTTTAATACATCATTATGGATCAGACGTAGCAAGTACAGAGAAGAGATTATTTGTTCACGTTTCTTGCCTATGAAATCCACGTGGAAGAAGGCCACTAAAAGGACTGCGGCAACTGCTAGATATGCCGTGCTCCACATTGTAGATTCTTAATGATGTAAATCTTCTGGTAAGCTTAAAGCACGTAGAACATCAATCAAATATCAGCGCACTCGCCTTAAGGAACCTGTCATTTTACGGTCTTTACTCAATTGAGCGTGTGATACTGATACCTACCTGCACACATTCAGCCACGTGTACGGAGTAGATACATTATGTACAATTCACTTCACTGTACAGTGTAGTACCTTCCTACAGGTACTCAGGTAGGTAGGTACTCAGGTAGGTGGGCAGATGTACCTACATACGTGCGGTTACGGTATGTATGTACATACGCACACATAGGTACATATATCATATATGATATGTACACTAGAGGCTAGGTACCTAACATTAGCGCCGTAGCGGCTTGGTGGCGGCGGATCGATCGACAAAACAGCTTGCCGGTGATGGAAAAGGTCACGTGCGAGTCGGCTTGACTTTTCCTGTCTGCCATGTGGTGCTCTATAGCTAGCTAGCCTTGGGGGAACCTTGCCAAGGCCAAGACAAACACTTGGTGATCCACGACAACATTCTTCATAGCGGCCCTTTCTATGTACTGCATACATATTGCAGCCATTTGGTGGAAGCAGTGTCGTCGCGTCAGTCTCTTGATTCAAAGGCTCCGAGCTTCAAATTACCATTTTCTCAGGTGAAATTTCCCGGTCGCACTCTCTTGGACTTTTGGATGCCGACGGGCCACCTCGACAAATCCCTTGACGAGGAGGGGCCCCGGAGTTGTCGCGCCTAACGCATCTTCTTCACGGCTTTTTGGTTTTCATCGCGTGATCACGAGTACGACAACGAAGACGGGCGAACGGAGGCGGCGGCCAGCAAAACCACGACCAAGACGCCTTCGAGTAACCGCGCGTCTAAGCAATGTCGCAGCCTACGCCCATGGACGCGAAAACGGGCAGTAACCCGGCGCCCACGAGCGACGAACAAGCTGATCTGGCTGTCGCTGGGAAGCGCAAACGCGATAGCGAAGATGACGGCGCGGAAGCTATGACGGAGGTGGAGGAGGAAGAGCAGAAGCCAACTGCGCCCGCACGCTGGGCTGCAGGGGAACAGAAGGATTTGATCAAGAACTATTTTGAGGTTTTGACAAGGTAAATTCATTCCATTGAGCACATTGCCGCCTTCGCGTTCTAGGCTGCGCGATGCTCATTTCACTTTCTGCCCTGTTCGACATGTCACCTTTCAGTGTCAATCATGCATAAGTGTATCATCAAAGACAACGGCTGATCTCGCATCCGCAGCATCGACATTGAACCTTCTATCCTGAAACGTCCGTTAGCAAGTCAGCAGCCTTTGGGCGAACCCGAAGCCAAGCGACAAAAGCCACTAGACTCGCCGACGCTGAAGTCAATATCGGACAAGATCACCGCCGATGAATACACACATATGGAAGATGTGGCCGCAGACATTATTTCCGTCACCAATGCTGCACTTTTAGAAACCGAGTCCACAGTCTCTGATAAGCCTGGCAGCAGCACATCGCAGAGAAAACTTGCCGCCAGAATAACCGATTTCAAAGATCAGGCCCTTCGCATGTTTGAGCGCGAGAAGGCATACCCCAATGCACCCGCAGCTGAGCCGATGCATGGGGTCGAAGGCTCCAAGTCTGTTACTGATAAAAGCAAAGCTATTCTGTCCGTGGTTGGCTACGCACCGCACGAGAGACCTCTGTTTTCCAGTCTGCCCTTGTCTCAAGACATTGATCCGACAGAATACACGCTACCGCCTGGAGTCACTTTCACTCGGGTGATTCCTAGTAACGTGCAAGAACGGGTACAAACGCTGGGTGAACTGTTTAGTTCTCCACGACCACTTCTTCCGCTGCAACCGCCCAAGCAGCCAAAGACCCAAGCAAAGGGAAACACTCTTGATTTTTATTACCCTCTGCTCGAAAACACATCCAAATACCGTGGGAATTGCTATTTTAACACGAAGCTCTCCACTGGGCATTATCTTGACTATAGCGGTGCCACACCGTCTCATCAAACTAAAACCAGACAACGAGAGCGGGCTCAGAGCCTGGCTGGGAAAAGACCTTCCAGCTTGGAGGTAGAGACCTCGGAAATGGAGGCTCTATTCAGAGGTGCCTTTTCCAGTTTTGCTCCCTGCAAGGATGATTCAGCAGCAGTGATATCCTCTGGTGTCGCTGGACGAATGTGGTGGCAACAAATTGGCTCGCGGAATTTCCAGCGAATGATTGAACACGAGTACTATCCAGATGCCAAGGATGCGGACCCTTTCAAGTTGCGAACTCAAATACCTCCAGAAATCGACGAGGAGGCGATACGGGAAGCCATCGACAATTGGGATGAAAGCATTGTCGATCCTTCCCTTGACGACTTTATGGGCTCCAAACGAGATGAGAAGGAAAAGGAGATCAACGATATCCTGGACGAGGTGACGGACATGATCGAAACCTTGGCTTCCTATCAGCGCATCCGCAACCTGACGCTTCCCAATTCACAGAACCGTCAATCCAGCGACCCGGTCAATGGCGACATGCTTGCCAATTCAGGACCTCACCAGCCCTCAGAAGAGGAGCAGGCCATGTACGAGATGCTCAAGGCGCAGCTTACCCTGATTATTAAGACGCTGCCGCCTTATGCAGTGGCCAAATTGAACGGAGACCAACTCGAGGAGTTGCTCATCAGCACCAAGATACAAATCCAGACGGACCATTACCGGGGCGTCATGGAAGAGGACGATGCTAGTGTGCAAGCTCGCATCAGAGCCCAGCAACAGCAGTATCAGCACCAGCAGGCAGCAGCCCAAGCCGTACCGACGAGCGCCCGGCCTCCATCACAGCGCTCAGGCAGCATCTCTACTCCCTACGGAAACCAATATCATCCCAATCAATACAGCACACCATCGCGGACTCCATCTCATAACCAGCAGTATTTCCGGTCCATGCCAACGCCAAATTATCAAGTCCCTCCTCCATCGCGGACCACGGGCAGTCCAGCAGCTCAGCCGCCCCGACCTCACCAGCCAAACCAATATACTCGCCCCAACGGGTATCCCAACCAATACGCAGCGCAGTTGGCCAAGTCGCAAACACCATATGGTCATCAGAACATGCCGCAGTATGCCAATCAGCCACGGCCACCATACGCACAGCAGCTTCCACCGCAGGGCACACCAACGGCGGCACGATTGCAATACCAGCAAAAACAGCCCGCAACACCCGGCCCGCCCAAATTCGCCGGCCCATATACAAATGGCGGCGGCGGCGGCGGCGGTGTACCAGCGAGGAATCTATCACCCCAAGTACCCCCCCGGCACGCATTTAGTCCCCCCAATGTACCACCAGGCCAACGCTTCTCAGGACCGCCCTCCACGCCACACATGAACAGAAATGCCAACACGCCGGGCCAGCATCCGCAATTTAGCCAATCGCCAGGCCTGACTGGCTATCATACCGTTATACCGGAGGCGCAGCAGCAGCGGATACTGGACCAGGCTAAGGCACGTGTCGCGGCGCAGGACCGATCCGGAGCGGCGCAGGGAGGACATGCCGGTGCCGGTGCTGGTGCGAATATGGGCTATGGTGCCGGCGGTGTGCCTGCAGGGCATGCTGGGCAGAGGCAAGGGGCGAATGGGACACCAATGGCTACGCCTGTGGCTACATCTGGGACGCAATATGTGCCGCCGTCGAAGGTTACGCCTGTACCGGTGCCGCCTATACCTGGTGCTGGGGGGGTTTCGCAGCAGCAGCAGCAGCAGCCGCAACAGCCGCAACAGCCGCCACAGCCGCCACAGCCGCCACAGCCGCCACAGCCGCCACAGCCGCAGCAACCTGTATCGAACCCCTCATCGTAACTTTTCCTGACGGGGCATACAGTTGGAAGGAGACTCTGAAACGGAAATGATGGGCCTGTAGGCTGAGAGAATATCAAGTAGGACAGTGTGGGAATACATGGGGATTGGAAGGAGGGTAGGGTACTCTGTGGAAGTAGGGGACAGATGTATGGAACTGGAGTTTTTTCGGTTACGTGGTTGCTAGGAAAGTAAATCAAGAGGGAAGCAAAATTGACTGCGTGGCTTTTGTACTTTGCATGCTTTTGCTTATCATGTAGGTAGAAGAAGAGAAGGGATGTATTCTTCCGCGTGTGTTTTCTTCTTTTCTTTCCTGGGCCTATCGGTACCCACCAAGTACCTAGGGAGATGTGGTTCTCTTTGGAGGTTTCGTTTCTTGTTCTCTTCTTGTATTGGAGTGGGTAGGACTGTGAATTCTTAATCTCCGTGTGCTCTATCTTTGTTTTATCTTTCTTCTTTCTACTCGGATGAGTCTGTTCTGTAGTCATGGTCTTCATATCCGATAGAGTATGCATGGTCTTTTCTGTGCCTTCTTTCATCTTTCATCTTCCTACCCGGGAAAATGGAACTCCGAGTCTGCTGAGTCTGCTGCGTCACTATACTTCGTTCGTAGAAGATCGGATGTGCGTGATGTGTATTGTGAACTGCTCAGCGGCGTGGCTAGGAGGAAGCAACATGTACACACAGAGATCATGAGTAGAGTGGGTATCAATTGAAATAAGTCTATCCGTAAGTCCATAGCCCTCGGCAGCGCCTTTCTTTTCGTCTTGAGTGGAAAAACAAGACCAACCCAGAGGAACCGTGGGAATGCTCCGCACCATGTGTGTAAAACCAAGTCTTCCAAAATCTGAGGAAAGAAAGAAAAGAAAATTGAAAACAACATGAAACTATCTATCATCAATTCGTCTCCTCTCACCATCCTCTCATACCGTTGCTGCATCTGTTTTGCCACCTCCCTCGATAGCCACCTCATCATGACTCCATTCCAACACAATCCTGCGCACCTCAAATATGACTTCCACGAAAATCAGCACGATAATGATAATCTCCAGACGCGTCCCATGCTGCTCGCTGGACATCTCTCGCAACACCGTCGCAATCTCCTGCGCATAATCCATCTTCTGATTCAGAGTCCGAATACGGACATTGACATCCAGCGCGCGGCCGACCTGTTCGTAGTAGCCCTCCAGGCCAAGCTCAGACTTGCTATCCCAGAAAATGTCGGGTAACGAATCAGTCAGCTCAGAATAGTGGTTGAGACGAGCGCGCAGGCTGAGCAACTCGCCCGTCTTCTTGAGGATGAATTTGCGGCCGAGGGGCAGGCCGGATCCCTGGGACAAAATCGCGGGAATGTGGCGCGTGCTCTCAAAGTAATGCATAAAGGCTGTCTCTAACACCGCGAGATTGGTACTCCGTGCCAGACCGGACGAGAAGGCAATCTTGGCGAGGGTCGTATCGCGGGTATCGCCGTCTCTGTGTTCTTTTCGCATGCCGAGCACGACCTTGTCGCCTTTCATGGTACTTTCTGCTCGGGAAGTGTCTGTTTCGAAATCGAGGTCTTCTACTTCGCGCAGCTCGGAAGGGTGAGCGTCTTCGGCGGCACGGAGGATCTGCTTCGTTACCACGTCGCTGGGCAGTGACCATGTGACTATGGTTCCGGAGGGAAACACGAAGATGTCGCCACCATTGACGCCCTTAGCGTGCACTACCTCGTTTGCATCAAAGCCTGTGTCATCAGGATCAATGGCAAACCCGTGTGAGGAGAAGATTTCGACCACCATGGGCATGTTGAACGAATCGGCGACACATGTTGCGCTGATGGTGGTAAGCTGGTTGGCGTCCGTTTCGGTAGCATTGGACTTGTCTGGTGAGCGCTTCGGGTCCTGCGCAATAATGGCAACTCGGCGAAGAGACGTTTTGGCCGTGGCTGAGCGGAGTTTCTTGCGTTTGGGAGTAGAGGCTTGGCCTTTCGGGCGAGTGTCGGTGGTGGAAGAGGAGGAGGAGGGCGACGGCGAGGCTTCCGACGCGCTCTCAGCAGGATTGCTGGATAACAAAGGATTCGAGGCGAAGAAGCTTCGGCAGTGAGGGAAACTCGCTGGGGCACTAAGGCGAAATGAACATCTTGGACGTCGGCTCGTGATGGCAGAGCCGCGTATGTTCTGGGCGATCACGTTGTACGTCGTCCGTGGCGGAGGGTATCTCATGGTGATATCGTTGGTCCTACATGAAGAATTCGAGCGAATCCAATGTTACCAGAGAAGAGAGTGCAGCAGATTTTGTAAGCCCCTGTTGACCAAGCAGCAATAACAAGACTAAACCAGAATCTATTGACCACGGCTTGGAATGGAAAACACTGGTACTCATATCGTGTCGGTGCGAAATGCGCAGCCTCGTCTCGTCTGTAGGCTGCAGCTTATTTGGATTGGACGAACTTTGTCAGGTACGTCGTACGGACATTAGGTACTCGTTTGCGCGAAAGTGGAGCACTCTCATCTTATCTAGGTTGGAGATCCGTCTTATCTCCATGTGACGTGGCACGTGGGAGGACGACTCGCAGCGCCGAGGTCCAATAATCTTCAGTGAGAGCTAAGAAGCAGGGAGCTTGATCCGAGGGCCCCTAGCAGGGACCTGAACAGGGACTTCAACAGGGACTCCAGCAGGGACTCCAGCGGGCACCGTAGCAGGGCCAGAGCCGCCAATTTATCCTTTGCCCAGACGGCGGTCCTTGATTCCTTTTATCTACTATCGCTTCTCCCCTTCATCTCTCTCCTTTCTGCTCCCAGCATTCCTATCTGTCTCCATCCTGTTCTTTCTTTCCTTTACAAGAATCGCCCCTGAGTCCTCCCGATTAGAAAATTCTCGAGATTCCGTCGTTTGCCTCAGTCCATTCAACCCACCACCCCCCCTCTCCTCCTGCATTAGCAACCGCCATCCGACATCATGGAAGCCGATCCCAAGTACGACAACTATGACTTTCCCTCAACAGCGGCCGAGAAGCAAGACGGCCACGCTGGCCATCTGACCCCGGAGAAGATTGCTCTGGTGCACCAACTGCGCTCTTCGCTCGAGGCTGAGGGCTACAAGGAGCGTCTGGACACGTTGACACTGGTATGGACCTCCGAATTGCCTTGTCCTACAAGCTTGTAGTCTGCTTCTGCTGTACCCAATGGCAGACGCAATGGATGAACTTCACGACTTGAAGCCACTCCGGAGTTCATTTGTACTAAATTAGGAGTGGATAGCTGCGATTTCTGCGAGCTCGCAAGTGGGATGTCGCCCTTGCCAAGGCCATGTACGTACTATCGACATGAGAATCCAGAACGGCCCGTCGCTGACATGATTCTAGGTTCGTCGAGACTGAGAAGTGGCGAAAGGAGATCAAACTCGATGAGACTGTCCCCATCTGGGACTATCCCGAGAAGGCGGAGATTGCCAAATACTATAAGCAGTTCTACCACAAGACTGACAAGGTAAAAACGGTGCCTGACGAATGACTTCGCTCTTGTCCAATACCTCAGCTGACTAGTTCCGGCTTGTCACTCTTAGGACGGCCGCCCTATCTACATCGAAACCCTGGGAGGCATCGATTTGACTGCCATGTACAAGATCACCACCGCCGAGCGCATGCTGACCAACCTCGCTGTCGAATACGAGCGAGTTGCCGATCCCCGCCTGCCCGCCTGCTCCCGCAAGGCCGGAGCCCTGCTCGAGACATGCTGCACTGTGATGGACCTCAAGGGGGTCACCCTGACCAAGGTTCCCTCCGTATACTCGTACGTGCGCCAAGCGTCCGTCATCTCCCAGAACTACTATCCTGAGCGATTGGGCAAGTTGTTCTTGATCAACGCGCCTTGGGGCTTCTCGACCGTGTGGAGCGTCGTCAAGGGCTGGCTCGACCCTGTCACTGTCAAGAAGATTCATATCCTGGGCAGCGGCTACAAGAGCGAGCTGTTGAAGCACGTTGATGCCGAGAGCTTGCCCGTCGAGTTTGGCGGTACCTGCAAGTGCCAGGGCGGCTGTGAGAACAGCGACGCCGGCCCATGGCATGACGCTGAATGGACCAAGCCCGCCTGGTGGGAGAAGAAGGCCGAGGCCACCAAGACAGAAACTGCCGATGCCGCTCAGGCTGCACCTGCAGTTGCTGGCGATGCCAAGCCCGAGGCCACGGAGACTGCAGCCGTATAAACAGGCTATCACGCTAGTAGCATTAATATGTTCAAATTGCCAGTAAAGCAGTTCTGTCAAGGAGCTGCAGAATTAACACAACATGGTGCAACTCGAGGAAAAAGCATGATTGGGATTAGTGTAGGTTGAAGCGGCGCGTTGGGGAGTAGACGTAATGGAGAGATGCTAGGAGCGTTTTTGCTCCCAGAGGCGAAAAATTGAGAGTCTTGTTTCGTTTTGCTCGGCGTGCGATTGTTTCAACAACCGTGGTGGATAATTCAAAAGTTTATAGATCAAAACTCGAAGAACTTTCGTTTTAGTATCCTCTTATTCATCATTATTCAGGTGCGCGTTGAGTTGCAGTGTCTCGGCTCAGATACGCCTGATGATGGGGGGTGCCACCGGGAAGCGAAAGTGACTGTTGTCTGGGAGGGAAAGAAGACAAAAGCCGGCTCATCGCGAGAGAATTTGACATGTCAAGAGTTCATCGTTGGAAGACTATCAGGTTAAAAAGTGAAAAGGTATCTATCCATGTGCTCGCTTGTCCTCTCATATCCATCCAACAAACGCCATGCAAAACGCCCGGAATAAGCAAGCGAAACCCCCCGGGGAAAACCCAAAAGCCCAAACACCCAATGATCATCCCAATGACCGCAAAATGAAACCCCAAAATCACCTCCCTTCGGCAACATACTCCCCCGCCACCCTCGCCCTCTCCATCCTCGCCACCACAGCCGGCATATCCCTCTTCAGCACCCCCAGACCCTCCACCGCGACCCTGAACCCCTCCTCCATGCCCTCCTGCCTCGATCCCTTCTTATTTCCCAGCGCCAGCACCCCCTCACTCTGCTTCTCTGCCCGCCGCACAACCTCCTCCTTGTGCCGCAGCACCAATTCCTCGTCGCGCCGGATCGCAGCCTCTATGCGTGCGGCATGTTCAGCCGCCGCCTGGGCAGGAACACTACGCTTCAGCGCTGCGACTTCCTCGAGGAGCTTCTCTTCTTGTGTAATCAGATCGGCTACACGCTGACGGGTACGGCTGTCGAAAGGCTCGTAGGCTTGGGGCGTACATGTCGTGAAAGTCTCATACTGGTCGGATGTGAAAGGAATGCCATTGATGGAGAGATTATCGGAGCAGAGGCGGAAGGTTTGATCAATATACTGAGGATTTCCCTCCTGTTAGCCATTGAACCGAACCCAATACTGTGACCTATTGGAATTTGTACTGCTGAGGGGGAAATCTGGAGACAGGTATAGGAAACAGGGACGAGAAAGATTTCCTGTATACACGTGGTACGCATACTCATGCCCCTTGCGCGCGCAAGAGTCACAAAACAAAGAAGAAGAAAAGGAAGAAACCAAAGATAGCAACGCGCAGCAACAAACAGCACAAAGAACAAGGACAATAAAGCACACAAAGAAATGAGCAGAAAAGAAACACCCATATTTTTCGAGACAAGCATAGCGTAACGTACCTGATTCACCAACGCCGCAATATCCTCCCGCAGCTTATCCTCCCTCTGACCCTCAATCCGCGGAAGAGCCTCCTCAAGATGCGCCGTCGCAGCCTTGCGCACATTCGAAATCAGATACGCAAGGTCCTCTGGCGATTGTAGCTCAATGCGGCGCTGGCTCTGGGAGGCTTGCGAGTCGGGGTCCATGGTTGGTCCCCGGGGAGAGGAGCCGCGGGATGACTGGGTTTGGTCTTTGTTTTCGTGATTGACTGTGAATGGAAGTGGGCAGACAAAGAGGTTCGTTTCTGTCGCGCTGTCGGCTGCGGGGGAAATTTAAGGAGATACAGAAGAAGAAGAAGAATTAGGGTAGGCTCTGAGAGTTACAGGACGGATATTGCGCGACTTAGATGTCGGAGATGGTAGTTGCGCGCTTGAAGGCGGTTCGTGGGCGTTTCCAGCTGCAGGCCGCGCAACTTTTCGTTACGTAGAGAGAGGTACCTAGGTACAGTACATACAGCTACCTGTCAGAATGGAGAAATCGTTGTGACCACTGACCAGGGGCACCCCTGAATATGGGGTCTCCTGGAGTCCTGCATCATTCCACGGCACTCAACTCCCCGAAGCATGGGCGTCAAGTGGGGTAATTAGATTGCGGTGACCGTCATGAAATACGAGGGCGATACGGAGTGTAGGTACATTATATACCTCTACCTACCTAATGTACTCCGTACGGAATAGGTATTCCGGGCCTGATGCTTCCTATCTTATCTTTCGTGTCGACATTCGCACGGCATGTCGTATGCATGATCTCAAAAGAGACAATGTTTATGATAGTTGACTTCAACTTCGAATCCTAGGAACAATTGTGAGCCTCGAGTCCAGGCCTTTGCTGGAACAAGAAACACGTAGTCTAGCTAATTGAACACTGGGCGACAAAGCCAAACATTAAACCCTATGAGTTCCCCTGCATTGGAGATACCAGCCGTATCTACCACTATCGTGGTCAATCCGGAAGCCATGCCTTAGCTGCAGTACGAATGCCATTACGCACTCTCTCGCCGCGTGCTCCCTATCCATGACGACCTGTACTCTTCACCCCTCAAGCAAAGACCGTCGCCTAGGGAAGACTTCAGTTTCAACAAGGAATGATAAAAACCCGTTTCCTGCTCCCTCGTCATGGGCTGACTCGGCGCCAGAGTTCAATGATCAAGCAGAAAAGCCACATCATCGTGAAAATTTACAATATGGAAAGTGAGTGGTGATGGATCCGATTATATAGCCACTAGGTGAGAATAGCAGCTGCAGGTAAAAGAGACGAAAACTCGCGCTGCGCCGTTGGAGCCGAACATAAGTGTGAATGTGCATATTAAAGCCCCGGACCCGAGTCTATGTATTGAAATCAGGGGGTCTGGCCCCAACTTCAAGTATAAATCGTGTAAATCGTATCGAACGGCAGTCATACGGTGCTAAATCATTGCGGGAGCATCTCCCGGGATTCTTCCTCGCTGAGGACAATTTCGTGGACCGGTTCACGCTTATTCTCGAGGGGGATATAGTCGCAATCGACGTAAGAGGGCAGAAATATCTCTGAGACCACCGTCAGTTATTGTCCACCCGAGTTTGAAGATGGAGAGTTTCATACCTGGATTCCAAACAAATCCTTGGCTGGAGGAAAGGTAGGAGATCTGATATCGGTGTTAGCTCGGCTTGGACTCGAGTTGAGGTGCGGAATCCTGATTTGGACTTACAAGGCGAGGTGGCCCATCAGGGTCTCCGATGTTGATGACGGTACTTTCTTGCTTGGATAGAGCGGTGCCTAATCCTTATGTCAATCAAGGGGCACTGAGTCGTTACTGCCATGTAAAAAGAGTCGAGCGGTAGCAGGCATAGATTTTTTTACAAGACAAGGCAATGATGGGACCTTGACTCGAGAGTGGAATGAGTTATGGTTTCACGACTTACTTAGCAGACTGGGTCGTCGTGAATGGAGCATTCTGGTGCCCGGGCTGGTTGAAGGAGACGAATTCGAGGGTGAGCTTGAGTAAGAGCTCATGGAAGGGCTCTCTGGAGCCTTGGACGGCGGGTGGAATGTAGATGCTGAGGCCAAAGATCGGACGACTGGGATAGTGATTGATGAAGACATGGTCACGGCGATGACCAGAAATATAATCGGTGGCTGACTTGGTAGCTGACAACACCAAATAAAGAATCCAAGAGTGAGGCGGAATAGTCGTTCAAAGTGGAGAAGGCACGACGGCTAGAAGCCAGAGGGGAAGAAAGTGTGTCGAGAAGAGGCGGGTTTTCACGGCAATTGATGACAGGAGGTGATGTGTGGTGGTGTGATGTACACTGGTGGTGCAATGACGCAGTGGTGCAATGATGCAGTGTTGCAGTGGTGAGTACTGGCGGTGTCGTCGTGTTGGAGAAATCTGTCACCGCGTGAACGTGTTGAGTGATGCCGAAGAGTAGTCGACGTGATCGCGAATGAGCTCCAAGGCGTGAGTGCAAATGGCTGGCGTGGTTGCGCAGAATGAGGAAGCGATTGCTGCTGTTACCAAATGTTGAGGCGCCGACTACGGAAAGCTAACGAGGCTCGGACAGTTGTGGACTGGACGGACGAACGAAGACGGAGAATAGCAGGGCGGAGACCATAGAGTCACACTTGAAGCCGACGAGGTGATGCGATGTTCATTATCCTGGACAACAACGGCCGGCGGATGGTACGGGGGAAGCAGGAAGGAGTAAGAGATGGAGAGCATGACATACAAAGACAGGTGAAAAGAAAGAAGGACGGAAGCCAGAGAACATCCCTCACACACGGAAAGGAGCGCTGGTGAGAGTCATCGGGTCAGTTCGGCAGGCACACACGCAGACGTACAAGTATGTACATACACCGCCCGATACAAGGTGCGCGATGTAAGATACATACTACCTAGCTCAACGCTGTTCGCAGTGCCTCTCAAGGTTCCTGATATCGCGGACTACATGTATGTACTTAAGTACTAGGTACATACCTACCCCGGGTCCCCAGGTAGCATCCTGGTCCCGCAGGCCAAAGTGGACTAGAAGACGGCAGCAAGGAAGCTGGGGCCGAAGCAGGGATTATGGATAAGCCGCGTGGGACGCTGGATACATTAGGTAGGTATGTAGCAAATGTGCATGCTGTACGGAGTACATTTCCATTTACTCCGTACATTACAGAGTAGGTAGGTTCGTTCTCCTCGAGTCATCGAATCCTAGATCTACTTGGCAATGCAGTTGTCAAAAATCCCAAGTTCGTGTATGTATGTACGTACAGAGCATTAGTAGATACCTAGGTATGTATCCTGCTATGTACTTAGTTACATACTTGTAAGTTGTTGTATCTCCGATGTATCTACGGAGTAGGTGGCTAGGTACCTACTTCAGGTAGCCAGGCGTAGATGTATGTATGTACATACATTGGTGGAAAAGCTGCCGTTCTCGGAAATCATATTGCATTCCCAGTAGACTAGAAATTCTCTCGATTCATTGCATCCTTCCTGAAGCCTGGGTGCCGCCAAGCCTAGGCACACAGAGACATTGCCAAGCCGAAGGACAATTGGCGATTGCAAGCGGCCACACACGACAGATCACCACCATTCTGGGCTCAACCCATAATACCCAAGACACCAGGTTTTATCTGACCTGCACAGATGCGAGCATCCATTTTAATGCTTACGATGAACTACTTTCGCCCGAATTGTCATTCAATCAACCGAGGCTGAATCAAGTGCTTAAGTTCTCTTGGAGATCCCTACTTCGTTGTGGATCAAGCCGAATCGTCTTCTTCGAATGGGCCTGATGCGCGGATCTGCATCTGGGATTCCCCGTGAATAGTCGATACAAAAATAACTATAGTAAAGCAAGAAAGTATAGTATCAAGCACTCGATCAACATGACAGTAATAAAGAAGTCCCATCACCACGAAGCTGTGAATCGTGATGCCAGGGCGGTGGGTCAGAGACGCTATACCTATAGGCTATCTCAGACACACGTCGATGACTCGGCGGCAACTTGCAAGATAGAAAGGGGCGGCTGCACGTGCCTAATCATGTGCGAGCTCTGTAAAAAGATGACTAAGCCAGGCTCCACTCCATCGTAGCTTAGGTATGTACCTCTAGCGACCGCGAGGCTACGTGCGCAGACGAAGCCTGCATCGTCGTCACCATCTTCTCGTCGTTGCCACGATTCGCTACTATCGCCGTCCATTGCCATTTGTCTGTTGAAACAAATACCTTCCAGCTCCGATTCCATAACAGACATACAGTTCGAGTTACGTTCGTCCACTAGCAAGCAACACCTGATCCTCGTTGTTCGCGCCGGTGCCCCGCGCTGCTACCTGACTATGGGCGACGTAGCTGTTGAAAGTCAGGCTTACCACCTGCCGCTTCACAAAAAGGCCTCTCCCTCAGCCATACCTAATATCGACTCGTTCGAAGGCGTACCGACTGAGGGCGGCGATGACTATGCTACAATGAAGTTGTTGCAGCGACAGTTGGAGTGAGCAATGACCCTTGAAGCTTTCTGCAGAGCTCCCAGCTTTCTTTCCGGCTTTTCCCTTCCTCTTGAACCAATAATCGACTACGCTCTGCCATGAATAAGCCTTGGGGATCAAGAAGGAAATCTGACACAGTATCCAGGTACATCCAGTTGCAAGAAGAGTACATCAAAGACGAGCAGAGGTAAGTTCTGATGAGGAAATCCCCCGTGTCTTCTGAAGTTGCGACTTAGGCGGTTGCACTCAGGTGGTTGTTAAACTCATCAACGGCATTTCCTAACCACTCTCGAATAGAAGCTTAAAGCGTGAGCTCGTTCGAGCCCAAGAAGAGATTAAGCGAATCCAGAGCGTGCCGCTGGTCATCGGTCAGTTCATGGAGGCCATTGACCAAAAGTAAGCCGTTCGCACGCAGACCAAAAGCTCGACTCAGACACTGACTCTATTTTTGTTGCGCGTCTTAGTACCGGAATTGTTCAGTCAAGTACCGGCTCCAACTACGTTGTGCGCATCCTCTCGACTCTCGACCGCGAGCTGCTAAAGCCCTCTTCCTCCGTCGCTCTTCACCGTCACTCGAATTCATTGGTCGACATACTGCCGCCAGAAGCTGACTCGTCGATTGCCATGCTCGGGGCCGATGAGAAGCCCGACGTGTCGTACGCCGATGTTGGTGGCCTGGATATGCAGAAGCAGGAAATCAGAGAAGCCGTCGAGTTGCCCTTGACACAATTTGATCTGTACAAGCAGATCGGTATCGACCCCCCTCGCGGTGTGCTGTTGTACGGCCCCCCCGGTACAGGCAAGACGATGCTTGTAAAAGCAGTAGCCAATTCCACCACGGCAAGCTTCATCCGCGTCGTCGGATCCGAGTTTGTCCAGAAATACCTGGGCGAAGGTCCCAGAATGGTCCGCGACGTCTTCCGCATGGCCCGCGAGAACTCCCCCGCCATCATCTTTATTGACGAAATCGACGCCATCGCCACGAAGCGTTTCGACGCCCAGACTGGTGCGGACCGTGAAGTCCAGCGTATCCTGCTAGAGCTGCTCAACCAGATGGACGGCTTCGACCAAATGTCCAACGTCAAGGTCATCATGGCCACCAACCGCGCCGATACTCTGGACCCAGCCCTACTCCGCCCCGGCCGATTAGATCGAAAGATTGAATTCCCTTCATTGCGCGACCGCCGCGAGCGTCGCCTCATCTTCACCACCATTGCCAGCAAGATGTCCCTAGCCCCTGAAGTTGATCTCGACAGCCTAATCGTCCGAAACGATCCCCTCTCTGGAGCCATTATCGCGGCCATCATGCAGGAGGCTGGTCTTCGCGCCGTGCGCAAGAACAGATACCAGATTATCCAGAGTGACTTGGAGGATGCGTACTCTAGTCAAGTCAAGGGTACCAGCGATGATAACAAGTTTGACTTTTACAAGTAGGCTTAGTTAGGGAGGAAGAGGAGACTACATAAGAACGTGAGGCTGGCCATGGCTGCGCATTGCGTGTCCTGGGCTTCAGTAGGCATGGCCGGGGGGGATAAGAGGCAGCAAGACAAGTCATCTTCGTCTGCGAATTTAATGGAACACTGACTGTCTCTGATTTGCATATCGTGTATGGATCTTGTCGCCACAACAATCAATGCAGCATTGCTTCGAAGAAGTCATTTGCAGCTGACATGGCCGGACGTACCAAGGGGGGATGTGGCGGCCTTGTACATGTTCATTAATTATCCATCTTTCTTTTCACCAATCCACCAACTACTGTAGTCTGTATGTACCTCATCCCTTGGGTCCATACTGCTCTCCTTGTATGTTTATGTTTATGTTTGTGTTTTGTGTGAACGGTGTATGTAGCTCATGGGTCTTTCCATACTCACTGACTGGCCAGGAGTACCATCACGCGTATGCAGCATATCTTGGCAGCGCGGCCTTTTAGTTTTTTTTCATACCTACCCATCGTATGGTCAGGAAAAGAATCTGCGTCTGCAGAAGTGTAAGCTCAGCACGGCAACGGCAACCACACGACGGGGCCTCGTTTAGGACAAGCACCTCGTGTTCGTAATGAGCAAGTACGCATTGTGGCTATTTTTTAAACCATCTCTTCTACACACTGAATGGCTCTGCATAGTGCATACCTAGTATAGGCCTACTATAGGGGATGAGTTGACGGCCCCCATGGGATACATTATGTCGAGGACAAAAAAAATAAGGCGCACTGGCGCAGTAGAGACGATACCACAAAGTACATTACAATGCAATGGCTACCTATTCCAACATGACTGAGCGCCACGGTGCTGTGTCCTTGTTTTTATACCGAAGGAGCATGAAGTTTCTACGATGGAATGAATCATTGCCATGGTTCACGTCCCAGAGAAACATATCATCGTATAGCTCCGTGATTGGCATGCCTTAACTACCTCTCAGACTTGTAGTACACTTGTTGTTATCACTCCCGAAACTTATTTCGGTGATATATCAAGCGAGTAGTACAGCAGAATATGTATCGCATGCCGCAACCTCGGAACCATGAGAAAATTACATATAACCTGTTCCCTCCCTGGGCCTTAGCGCGAACAGAGAGTATGTAGAGCCTTTCATCGTTATGCAACAGAGTGACTCTTCAATCTCATCCACTCTTGACTCCATCTATACTGGGACGTTACATCAACACGTGCTTCTACCAAAGGAAAAAGAGAAAGAAACCATACAGCATTACAAGAACCAAGCAATACAAAGACAAGGCAGATTAGAAGACCAGACTGGAAGTGATGTAACGATAATACAGTACACTGTAGGCCATGAAGTCGCAGTCACAACACAAAACAGGAACTGACAAGATTTGTAATATCAAAAGTTTATCAAATTATCCAATACAAGAGGCTTTATAAGAAGCCTGGCCATACAAGTAATAAAAGCAACTAGCTATAATCCAAGATAGATCACTAATCGGCAGACCTTAATTGAAATTCATCACAAAAGTCGCCCGTAAGTTCTTCCAAAAAAGCACCACAAGCCAATGTAGTGAGGCCATAAAATGGATGCGAAAACATAAATTGCGTTGCTTGTTCTCGCATCGTCCTCATAGGATCAATCGAGTGATACAAGAACCTTTCAACGCCGACGCTATGCAAGATCGATAATGGGTATAGGCAAAGCGGGAGAACCAAAGTGTTCTCTGTTGAGCCATGGTCCTCAAAAGCAGCAATGAGATAGTTAAAAAATACGCTGTATACGCAACGGCGCGGGCGAAGCAAGCAGATGAGCCGTGTTAGAAGCCTGAGGAAATCAGAATGCGTTGGCGTGGGTGTCCGGTGCCGAAGATACAAAACGAGAAATTCATCAAAGAAAGAGAAAAAGGGACAAAATGAAGAAGAAGGATTATTAAAGATCAGACACGGAGATCAAAAACCAAAAAAATCGAAAGACTCTCCTTGTCTTGGGCTGGGAGTCCGAGCTGGCGAAAGGAAAAGTCTCAAGAGTTCAGGGCAACGGCAACCTGAAAGAGAAGTTCCACAAATTTGCTGTGCAAGGTAATGAAGAAATCAGGCTGTCCAACTATCTCGGCGAGGCCTCGAGCTTTCAGTGAAGATATTCCTGGTCCGTACCCGGTGCGCCTAGTAAAAGCACTGCCTCCTTGCATGAAACCACTGCTTGATGGATCCAGCGCAGATGTGTGTAGTTGCGGCTGTGCCCCTCCACCATGCGCGACACCACCACTGCGCGGAGATGAGTTTGTACTTGTCCGCTCGGCTTCGGCCTCTGCGAGTTGCTGGATCCATGAGGCTAAAACTTCAAAGGCCTGGATGAATAGACTAAAAGTCTTCATCGCAACCCTCTCTTTATGAGTGCTCAGAGCCAGGAACGCATATAGTCGCTTGTGACCTCGGGCGTGAAGGTCCGGGATGCGAAATAAGTAACCCGTTGTGTAGCCGGCCTTGGCGTCACCAAAAAAGATCGGTCCTCCAGTAACTGCACAGCCAGGGCTTTGTGTTGTTACAAAGGAATCCAGCTGCGGAGATGAGTTCAAATTCCAGCTTGAAGGCGGCCGTGCTGTATGCTCAAAGGACAAGGCCCTCAAGCAGGATGCTCGTAGCAACGTGAATGAGTCAGGTTGAAGAGGTTCGTGACTAGACGTATAATTGACATTGTGCAAATGATGGTATGTGGAACGTCCAGACGAGATCGAAGTACTGGAATAGGAAGTGTTTTGTGAGCTTCCAGGGGTGGCTTGTTTCCTTCGAAATCGCACCCCATGACTCGATTCTCCTTCATCATCCGTTTCATTTGACATTTGCGAGTCCGGGGGGGATGCTTGTCCTGCGGGTCCGGATACGCGCTCAACGGCACTCATGGTTCGCAGTATGGGTTCGGATGCAGAGGCAGCAGCATTTTGTCGCGGAGGCAGCGTCATCGCGCAATTGTCACAGGGCCCCTGTTTTTTGGTCACCACGTCATCGTATGTACGCCTGAAGCTTGAATCTCGAAGCGGCTTCCGATGGATCGGGCGTGGGCTTTCTGGTGGCGTATCGAGGGCGGACGAGGCAGCTCCATTATTATTCTTGATGTCGTTGCTGCTGCTGCAACCGGCAGAATAGCGCAACGTAGTTCGTCGCATACCGGTATCAGGCTCTGATGCTGGCGGAGAGCCACTTGAACCAAGACTCAGATCTCGCGAGACGTCCTTCAGGGCGACTGAGGTCTGAGAGTGTAGCGCGGATATAGAGCCGCTTGAAGATGTTCGCTTATCTGACCCGTGCTTGGGGGAGGTTGCACCCAGGGTTACATCAAAACTCTCGAAACAAGTCGAGCATGGATGTCTCGATCCCTCTGTAACCATTAATGGAGTTGGCCCGTGGATGTCACAATAGTGAGCTATACATAACTTGAACGCAGTGGTTAGCTTCTTGTCGCCAAAGTCCATGATTCGAAAAGGCTGAGAACTAATTCTCAAAGAAGGAATGTCAGGTCATGGATTAAACGCCACCTGTTCAAGGATTTGGTAATAAGATGAAGGAAGTAAAGCAGATAGACAGGGAAGGAGACTGGGAAGACATATAAGACGGGTAAGCCGGGGAGAAATATGGATTCAATCGTCTGTGGCATGAGCACTACACACCAGGGACTGTCTGTGTTGACACTGTGCCCGACATGAACAAGGTAAGGTGACTTGGAGTTGCAGTCTGGCTGCCGAGATTCTGGTTTAAGCTAGGACAGCGCTTACACAATTGGCTCGTGTAATGCGATCCAGTTCGCATAACAACCAGAAATATCGCCTATCCTCGTTCAACAACAGAGGCGGTGAGTGAAGAGGGTGTGAAGGTGACATATCGGAGCCAGCGGCGCGGGACAACGCATGAGCAGGAGCGGCGGCCGGAACCACACTTGTGGCACCCGGATACACGACTCTTGGCGCGGGAGGAAACAAAGTGAGAAAGTAGGGAGGGAAGACTGGAGCGCTGGGATAACAAGTCTAGAACACCAAGGAGAAGACCCCAGGGGCGCCAATGCAAGTTGATGCAGGATGCAAGGCCGGTTGTGCTTGAGGTGTGCGCCTTGCAGAACAACCCTGCCGTGTCGTGTCATCTCGGTGACACGTTAGAGACTCACAGTGTAGGACATGACGCATATAGTCGCAATGGTCTACCTTGTCGTGGGATCTCGGTCAAGAGGTTCAGCGGAAGCGGGAGGCAAGCCGGCGCCGGCTGGGGTAGCCGCCTTGAGGTGAGGTGCCGACTCTAAGTCCAAGCTTCGGTGACAACACACGCAATGATGTTCCAAGACGGCAAGGTTAAAACTGCTGAGCGGTCGCGGTGGCGGTCGCGGAGGACGGTTTTCGATGCAATTCGTGGACAGACCCATGGACGCACAGGTTTAACGACAAGCAGGCAACGGGAGCATAGGTCGTGAATTCAGATCGCGTTGCTGTGTCCGGATCTTGAAGATAATCTCGAGGACCACCTTAGCGATGGCCTTGGAGGACAGATCTTGACGACGATATCCGATGTGGTGCAGGTAGCCGCGTGGGGTTTGCAGCGCTGCCGTCCGACGCTGGCGGTTGGCCTCGAGCTTGGTTGGGTTTGTGTTGCAACGGTTGGAATGTCTTGGATAGGTCGCATTCGGTCGCAATGAACGCTGCCGCTTGAGGTAATGAAATACGAACAACGCAGCAGGTCGGACGCCAACGGAAGAACAATCAAGTAGCCGGATCGAGGAAGGGCATCAGCATGGCGACGAGTTTTGTAGTGTTTAGGCTGCAAAAATGAGCGTGGAGTGAGCGTGGAGTGAGCGTGGAGTGAGCGTGGAGTGAGCGTGGAGTGAGCATCAAATGTGAGAGCAAACAAGAAACAGGAGCAGGAGCTATGGAGAGCGCAGCGGGGTCGTGGCTGATGGCCTATGCTCTCGCCGGCGATGGCCTCTAACTGAGAGGTTCTCTGAATCTCTCCTCCCCGACTCCTCTGGCAAGGAGTCAGGACAAGGCGAGGTGCAGGTGGTGTCGTGCCAGCACCAGCGCCCCCAAATTGTAACGGGTGACGATGACTTCTCGTTGGCCTGCGCTTCCATGGATGATCCGGGCCGACCGGGAGGCGAGCCGATGGGAGCGTCGCGCACAAGAGAAGCAAGCTCTTGACTCTCGTGACTCTTGATTGCTGACCAACGTCTCGACTGAGGTCGACTCTACACCTGAACCGGCGCGCTACGATTCATTCCCCGGTGACGCCCGTGCTGGATGGACCGTCCTAGTACGAAACGAGTACAAACGGCGCATCTCCAAGGCAATTACTCCGGTGGATTACTTGCTCCGTGTGTACTCGATCAGCCGATTCAGCTCAGGGGAGGACTCTCAGGCGACTCGCGCAGATGCAATTCGTTCAAGCGCGGATTGCAGGCCTGGGAAGTTGGAACTTGGGCGTGCCTGGCGGTGCCTGGTTGGTGGAGCGCCGAAGCGCGTCCAAGTGGACCCATCGACCGCAGCCGCCAGCGGCAGAACTTACCTTCCATAGGTAGTACATAAGGTACCTACAGGCTACCTATACGTACAGTACCTATGTATGTATGTACATATGTAGGTAGGTACCTACATACCCACAGCGACAAGCGCCGACAACACGAACAAGGCGTCACATGCGCGATATTCAACGAGTGTTAACAACTGTAGTGCTGCTCCGTTACTCCTTCACTTCCTTTTGCTCCTCGCATAACAAACACTGTGTAAAGAAGGGATCGTGCCGACACAGATGAGTTCTCCGTCTCAACATGGGAAAAGCCATCACATGCCTGGCTTTGCGCCCGGAACCTTGCCATCCACGCGATTGGACAGCCTTTGAGGGATGGGAGGGATGGCACATGGAAGCCAGGTTGTGGAACTCCGGCACTCAGCCCGGCCAGGTTGGGATATTCTTGACTCTTGAGAAGGATGAGATGTAGAGTCGCGTCACCTGGCCATTTGCCATTGTCGCCACGTGCATGTGTCGTGTCGCAGGAGCTCTATTTGCGTCTACCTTATGTCGTTGCCCCTTCGCTACATACCTGTTGCATATGTCTAGTCTCTGCCTGCATAGCGGCACTCATCCGTCGCCCTGTTGTAACTTGTAACTTGTCGCCTTGGTGTCGCCTTGTTGGTGAGCAGCCGTCGATGAGAGAGAGCCAGCGCATTGGGTTCTGGCATCAGCTGCGTCCTCTTTCATTCGTCCGATCCGTTGGGCACCTCTCTGCTTGTCTGAGACAACACGACCGGTCAGGCCAGGATTGCCCGAGTTGGGCGTGCGGTCGGAGCATCCCATTTGGCATCCCGTTTGACACCTCCTTTAAGCATCCGTTTATATTACAGCCGATGAATGGCTACGGATCTTGTGTGCTTCGTACATATGTATTCAGAAGTGCCACGCCAACTCGCATGTGAAGATAGGTATCAGCTGCACGGCAACCCGTCGAGACAACCTACCTCGGGAAGCCGAAGCTCGATTGTACTCGTAGGCATTTTATTCCGGCAATCGACGTTCGTGGAAGCTTCTGATCTGCCAGTGTCGAAGGGGCACCAGGCTTTGGCCAGTGACGAATCACGATCGCTGACTTGGCTGTGATGGCTGCGACGACTCCATCATCAACTCTCGGCTTCCCGTCTGCTGCCTGCAATCAATTAGGTAGGACCTAGGTATGGAGTAGGTATTCGTAGTTGCATTCTTCCAAGCTATGAGTCCGCAATGTACGGCGGGGTCCTACTCTGTACTTGAGCAGCGTGATGATGCAATACGGAGTAGGGGACATTTGCAAGGCGATATCCGCAGCCAAGAAGGCGGCATGTACATTGATCTGCCCGGATACTGTGCCTAGTCTGTAGGTACATATCGTATGTGGTGGTGGTGGTGAGTCACAAATGCATGACGTCGAAGATGCAAGGGTACGCGGCTCAAGTCTCTCGCGATACATACATGCCTATGATCTATCCCATCACGCCAGCCGTTGCCGTTCATCCCCAGTCAGTGCTGCTCTCTCGAGATACCCAGGTACATGATCGAACCAACTGGGACTGGGAAACAGATTTGGCGAGTCTGCACACTCAATTTCTCAAATGCCAACACGGACGGCGCACGATCTCCGGCTTCCCTTCCCCTAGGCTACCTAGTCGCAAGGGCCACATGGCAAAGACAGTACGGAGTAGAATCACGACGACTCGGAGCTCCGAGGCCGCGAGAAAAAAGGAAAATGCCCAACACGAAACAAAACGACGGGGTGTCGGCGACTTACTCCGTAGGATACTGAATTATAAACCTATGTTCCAGAAAAGGCTCGGCATGTAGTACATGCACGGTACAGCTCAGTACAGACCTAATTAGGTAGGTACGCAGGTACCCTGTATGTACCCTTCCCTTCATCCGATATGTTCCTAATCGACGATAATCTACCGAGGCCAAATGGGAATGTATGTACCCGAAGAAAGCCTTCCAATCAAATGAAGGATAAATAAGAAACCAGGGTAAAAAGAAAACAAGAAGAAGAATGAAAGAACATCACCCTTGTCCGCCCGCTAAAGTCGCCCTGGCTGGCTTCCCCGCCTGCTCCCAGTGCCCACATCAGAGGGAATCGTTCCAGAAGTTCCTCGTATGGGACGACTCACGAGTCACACGAGTCACGACTTACGACTCACGACTCACGACTCACGAGCCAACCAACTTGCACGATGCGCTTGTTGAAGTTGAAAATTTTGGCCGGAAAGCCAGTAACCGCCTCGGGCCTCCAGTTGAACTGCATGCAGACATGTACGTACAGTGACGTAGGTATCTATACAGAGTACGGAGTAGGTATGCAAGAATACCTGGGGATGTACATAGGTACGTATCATGTATGTATAATGCACTCTATGTACATGTACTCCGTACCTACCTAGGTATATATTCAAAGAAAGAAGTCGCAGTTGGTCCCTATCAAAGATTCCGACTTTTCCAAAGCGACTCCTCGCCTCCTCATCGTTTCCCCAAAGCTCTAACATGTGCCCTGCGCCGGCCAGCACATCACGGCAGGGAAAGTCTTACAGTTACGCCCTTTTCCAACTTATCGATGCAGCGGCCCGAATGCTCTCCTCTACCTGCCCTCTGTATGGTCTCTATTTGTGGTCTTTGTCCCACTTCTGCACGTTGTTGATATGCGAGCGACGAAGACCCCATCCCTCTACATGTACATATTGCCCAATGCCAGACATGCATCGGGGTTTTGACTATGTGTTCGTATGAAGCACGCCACAGGAGTTCGTGAATCGTGTTTGATTATACCACACATGCGCATATACGTATGTGTCGGCTGTTCTCTGAGAGGGCAACAGCCTACCTCTTTTTGGCATATCCCGTAGGTATTGTTGGTTCACATAATACACACCGCTGTCGTTACACGGCGCAGTACCTACTCCGTACAGGGATGCATCATGAACTGCGCGAACGTCTCGCGCAGAGAACGTCAAGAACTCATTCTCTGAGGGGACAGCCTTGCGAGTTGATTAGTATCGCCACTCGCTTGTTTGCAGCACGCTAAAGTGATGCCAAGTCCTTGTTTGTTCTGCTTAACTTGCGGTGAGCGGGCACTGAGACGGAAGGGCGAACGGGATGCGAAAATCAGTCCAATGTTGGCTTTACTTAGAAACATGCATAGCTAATTATATACACGATGTATGTATGTATGTCGTGGCCCATCGACTGTGCATACCTAATATACCTGCACGTGTAAGACGCGCTGGCCGTGCTAACAGTACGACGCATGTACGGGTGGATTTACCGCCGAGGAATGATCCCCCTTCTTTTAGTAGATCATGTGAGGTAATGTCTAGTGCATTGTTTTTTCCACTTCTCACGCTTATTATTGATCACCGCATGAAAACCCAGAGCATTGACAGGTACTCAATTTTGTCTCCTGATGGACTTCCGACTGACACTAAATGATAACTGTTGTTTGTACTGCTCTGCTCTGCCAACACAGAAAACATGTGCGTTACGGATCTAGTCCTCGGAACGAACCAACCCCCGTCTCTTTCTCAACCTTCATCGTGTTCAGTGCCTTTACTAGAAATCAGATGCCCATGAGATTGGTTGCGCGTCTATGAATGCTCTCATAACTCCTGGCCTTGAAACTTGACGTTGATCTCGAGCTCAGAGCGGGGCTTCGCCAAGTCGTAGTGCAGAAAGGCTTTTCTTTCCATCTCGTGCTTGGCAATCTTCCATCGACTAATGGCGCGGCCAGCGCCGTCTTGGTAGTGGACGTCGACCACACGATGCAATACCTACTCGCCATCGTTATGTGTAGTATTCCTTCTGCAACGTGGACAGTGGAGACGCCCTTTTTTGTTGGGGCTGTCACTCTTTCAAACCACCAGCCATGTCTGTTTTCGTGCTCCAGCGACTGTGTCTGGCGCAGCGAAATGTATGAATCATGGCGAGAGCGACCTTGTCACGCGACGATAATTCTCACGAACCTTGTGTGGAGTTGGCGGGAGGAGAGGTCCAGAGGCGTCATTCGTGAAGAGACCGCGGGCATCGACCACGAAGAGTCCTTGTGTCTTGCCCTGCGTGTCCCGCGCGGTGCGTCCTCATAATGTGCGTGGTCCTGGGCTCCTGGCTTCGTCATGGTATAAGAAACGACAATTTTCGCCATCACAGTGATCTGATTTCGTTCCGAATGTCTTCATTAAGCGCCGGAAGCCCCTGAGCTGTAAGTGTTTGGAACATACGAATCACGCTGCTTGCACTGCGTAGTGCGTCCTCTCGACAGCTTGAGATATGACAGTCGTGAGCGCGCAAACTCGTCTTTCTCGCTCTCGGGGTTTCCAGGCCGGTCTTGTGTCAGAGTATGCTCGCCGCGATCTAGTGAAGGCCAGAAGGATGATAAGCGCATGGGCGTCAAATATCTGGGCAGGCCATGAGACGCTTGCCGTGCCGGCGTAAAAGGGCGTGGCCACGGGTGTCTTCTTCGCGAACCTTTGCCTGTAGGCACTGTACCGAGGCCTTGTCAGAAGAATGCTGTAACGTCTTCCCATCGAGAGATTGAAGCGAGGTTAGACGTGTCTGATTGAATGAGCCAGTAGGGCCGACCAAGATAAGTCTTTCGGCTACTAGCTTCTAAGCATGGGGCGAGCGTATATATTATATGGTGATCCGAAAGTAAACGCAGCTGCAGGACCTGAATGAGTCCGTCCCGCTGCTTGGCGGTTGTGGAAGATGAAGGCTACCGTATCAATCGGAGGGACAGAGCTTGAGCGAACAACCATTGACGGCCTGTAAGAGAACATGATCGAGAGATCCATGAAGGATGCTTACGAGTTCCGGACTTGACATATTGCCCACGTACATATGAATGGCACTGGCATCAATCTCGTTGGCTGATTCATCTATATCGCGCCAGCTCAGTCGAAACCATGACCAAAGTTTCTGCCGTCACAAAACGACATATAACCCTTAGCCACGATTAACTCATAGCAGAGTCATCCGAGGTACTCATTTTTGGAACCGTTGAGACTGAAGGGCAACCCTCGGATCACACAAGTGCGCTTTCCGCTCTGAACGTTGTTCAACATCCAATTGCCCGTGCTTGATGAGGCCAACGTCATCAGCCAATATCAACCAGTCGTCGCTGATCTTGGTAGGACGTTATGCATGAGCCTGCAATATCAGGAAATTGCTTGATCGGAACTTTATTCGTGCGCCATGAAAGTTGACACGTCGCGCCATACGGAGTAGAAATAGCCACGTCAGGCATTGGAACTCGTACGTGACACCATAGAGTCAAACCTAGATTGCGCGTCAAATCGATTACCGTAGACTGGCAGTTTGGGCGAGCGTGAGGAGCAGCTGGATAATTCTCCGAAACCGACACCGGCCGAGCCTGTCTTCAAATAATAATAAGACCCACAACTTCATGAGGCTCGAAGCAAGCTCTGCTGAATCGCACAAGAAAAGTCCGACCCGGTCTTAATCTTTGTTCTTTCTCGCACCTGTAGGTGATGATGTCTGTGGAATCTCGAACGTGCTTTTCTAGAGCCTCTTGTTTTCCGCGCCAGCATTGTGTCAATCTTCTTGTTGGGGACGTTCTCGGCATTGCAGGAGGTTGAGCATTTGTCGCCATCGCTACCCCAGGGGACGGTTCCGCAGGGGATGAAATTGGGCGTACAAGCGCAGCAGAAGGCAATAAACGAATTCCAGGAGCCAGCCCGTGACAATAAGGCAGGGTGAAGCAAAGTGAAACGGTGGAATCTCGTCGACTGTCCTTCTCAGCACAGATGCAGCTCATCGTCTTTGTTCGTCCGTCAGCTGGCCCGACTTACATGGGTATTTTCCATCATTCAGCCCCCCACAGTTGACATGCGCCGGCAGCGTCTATTGCGAAGCCCATGTGATGATGTGACGGATCAAACAGTCAATGATGTGTGCGTCAAGGACCCAAGTTCCTCGTCCATTCACTTCATAAGGGCTCATCATTGGTCCCGGCTGGTAGGACGAGGATCATCGCGACGTACACTGTAAGTCGATTTGTCTGGCTCGCTTTATACAACGAACGGAGCTCGAGCGTACAGCCTACAGGTCTTGTTACCTATGTAGCAGTGCCAAGTAGTGAAGCTGGAAAAGTCAGCAGCAAGAGAGACGGCAACAAGGGCCAGGAAAGGCGGCGGTCTTGAGCATCTCGTTGGAAGTTGGCGCGGCTGAGGGGCACAGCTGCCGGTGGTTGATCCAATTAGGTGTCTCTATCGATGTCCGAACTCCGAAGGCTGTGAGGCTGACTGAAACCCCGCAGCTGAAAGTCGAAAAAAGCTGCAGCCCGATATCGGGTCTTGAGTCTTACGTGTGACGCACGCGCGTCGATCTTCTGCCGCGTCAATACGCTGCAAGTTGCAACGCACCATTCGACATTGCAGCGCCCTTGATCACGACAGGACTAGGCCAGCAAGTCGTTCAGTTTATGAGACAAGTAGCTTTCAAAGCTCGAGTGATTATTTCTCGCTTACGCTTACGACTCAAGTCTTTGCCTCACCACACTCGTAAGAACAAGTATGATTACCCTACCATACAATTTCCTTTCACTCTACATACTTCAAGTTCCCCCTCCCAGCCCTTCATCCAAGTAGAAAACACACGGACATTACTGGTTTCATGATATTGTCGTTGCATTCACTTACGGTTATTCTTTAGAGGCTCGTCTCTTTACTCTTCGGTACATTCCGCTCTCCACGCGCGCGGCGTGTCCCATCGCTCGTTTTTCGGTACTTCCAGTCCAAAGCTTGATCGCTAATAGCTCACCCCAGCACCATGTCGCCATATAGCGAACTCCTCCTCCGAGCGGAGCAGAAGCCCTTCGAGCACAGATCCTTCTCTCCAGCAGTGATCAAGGCACTTGTGGATGCTGGCTACAAGGTTTCCGTGGAGCGCTCACCATCGGACCCCGACTTTGTCCGCATCTTCCAAGACTCTGAATATGAGGCTGCTGGAGCTTCTCTGGTTCCCACTGGCGTGTGGCCCAAGGCTGCGCCGAACACTCTGATCGTTGGTCTCAAGGAGATCCCCGAAGAGGGCTTTGCTCTCACCAATGACCACCTGACCTTTGCCCATTGTTACAAGAAACAAGCTGGCTGGGCACAGGTTCTCGGACGCTTTGTCGCAGGGAAATCGACCCTCTACGACCTGGAGTTTCTGGTCGATAGCACTGGAAGACGCATCTCTGCTTTCGGATTCCACGCTGGCTTCACGGGCGCCGCTTTGGGATTGAAGAACTGGGCCTGGCAACTGGCCAATCCAGCCAAGAAGCTTCCCGCCGTTTCCATATTCACTGGCGGCAAGGGATACTACGTGAACGAAACCGAGTTGGTCGAACAAATCCGCAAGGATCTCGAGGCAGGAGAGAAGATTCTTGGCCGTAAGCCAACAGCCTTCGTCCTGGGAGCTTTGGGTCGCTGCGGCAGGGGTGCTTGCGATTTGTTTCTTAAGGCCGGCTTGCCCGAAGAGAACATCACCCGATGGGACTTGGCCGAAACGCGCGATCGTCAAGGCCCATACGAGGAAATTGCTCAGCACGACATCTTCCTGAACGCTGTAAGTGCCCAATTCGAGGCAAAGTGACAATTTGGTGGATTTCGTTATACATGAAACTAACAAAGGGTGCCTATGTTCCAGATCTACCTCTCCGAGCCTATTCCGCCTTTCGTTAACAACGAGCTCCTTGCCAAGCCTGGCCGCAAGTTGAGTGTCGTTATTGACGTGTCCTGCGACACCACCAACCCCCACAATCCCATCCCCATCTACAGCATCAACACCACCTTCGACAGCCCTACTGTCGCCGTCAATGTCAAGGACGACCAGAACTCGACGCCCTTGTCCGTCATCAGCATCGATCACCTGCCGTCCATGCTGCCCCGCGAGGCCAGCGAGTCGTTCAGCGAGGGCCTGAGGGAATCACTCTTGCTGTTGAACGACCGCAAGTCTGCCAGAGTGTGGACGGACGCAGAGAAGCTCTTCCACGAGAAGGTGGCTGAGATTCCAAGCCAGTAAGGCCTAGAGCTTTGAAAGACCCCGGATACCTCATAATGGGATTCAGAAAAGAAGATTTTGGCATTAGCGTGGAGAGTACGTCTCCGGTATGGATTTTTGTGTTGGGATGAACAGCTGAGAGACAATGCGTGATGAAAAAAGAAGATATGCTGTTGGCCCTCCAAAAGAAAAGTCATTTTATATCGCTCTAGCGCGGCTGGATGTAGCAGCCCCTGTTTCTGACTCACACATAGAGAGCAACACACAAATGTTGACAGCTACCATGGCCATTCAATTCATGATGCACTGGGTGCACATTAGGGATCAATTTCGGTTATCCTTATGATAAAACGCTCAATTCCAAATTCTGACATGGTCGAGTCACCCCTTCACTGCATCATCCAGCCCTTCCCCGCTTCCTACGGTAGTTACCAAGTCTACATGCCAGAACCCCCAATGCTATACATGTTCATTAATCGTGAATTCATAAGCTCGTACACACGAGCACAGCACACGCTCCACGCCCACGCATTGCAAAAACCACAATCCCATTACCGACGACGACGGAACCGACTATTCACCCCAGGACCACCCTTGGTACCACGATTCCTTAACTTCAACCTCTTGAAGTTAGCATGCGCAAGCTCATTCACCTTCCTCGCCACCTTCTTGACCGGACCATCCTTTTTCTTGGTCTTCTTGGCCTTCTTGGCCTTATCATCCCCTCCATGAGGAGCTTCATCGTCGGAGTTTGGCGCGTCTTGGTAGTCCCCGTCCGCGTCCGGACCAGCAGAGAACTGAGTCTCGGGAACAGTATCAGCGTCGATATCGTCTTCACCACTTCCGTCCTGATGTGCGACCGCCGTAGGGCGCCTCTTCATAGTAGGCTTGATGTTGGCTTTTCTGGTGGTCCTCTTCTGGCCCTTCTTTTTGTATGTCGGGAGAGGATTTCCGTGGCGGTCTATGCCATCTTCGTGGGCGCTGTCGTACATTTCTTCTGTGTCGAACCCTCCCAGGAGCATAGGACGGCCCTCATTATCTGGCTCGAGCACGGATGCCGACACGGACGCTGTTGTAGGGGCTGTAGGGGGAGAGGGCTTTGCGTGTGAAGATGCAGACGTGGGCTTCGGCATGTCTGAGGCCTCGTTTTCCATCTCGTGAAGGGCCTCTAGGTCATCCTCTAGCACGTCGTCTTGGACTTTTCTCAGACTGGCCACGATTTCACTTAGTCCACGCACCAGAGGCTTTGTGGGTAGCCGCAGCGGTGTCATGTCTGTGAACATGGCATTTTCATTCACCGTAGCTCGAGAGTATCTCTTGAGAAAGGCGGGCGTGTCGAACTGGAGCTTGGAGATGGAAGAGGGCGTGTTGCCGTCGATGCTTCCCCGACGTTTCTTCTGTGGTGTGGCAAACATGTCAAGCATGTGTCTCCTGCTCGAGGACATGGGCGTTCGGCCGAGCTTTTCCGGGCTGTCGAGATCAAGCGTGCCTGTTCGTCTGCTCGGCGTGGATAGATCATTGACACCAGCGCGGCTCGGCGTCCTCTGAGCACGGGCGTTGTTTCCTCGTGATGGCGTGCCGAGTTCCTTTTCTACGAGAAGATCGAACAAGCCCAGGACGCGGCCTTCTCGCTGGGGCGTGGGACCAAGAAATGTCACGGGGGCCGGGCTGAAGAGTTTTCTCGATATGGTTGGGGTGCTCATCAACTCATCATCGCAAGTGTGCTGTTTCTTGGGAGTCACGGCATATTTGGCTCGCTTGGGCGGTGTTTCTGCCGGTGCAGGCTCTGATGGGCGCTTTCTGAGTCGGGGCTCTAGTTTCGAGGGCGGGGCAATCTTGCCGGATCGGATGTCGCGATATTTGTTGTAGTCTTTGTATTTCTGTGCTGTTCATTTATCATCAGCCGTCTGTCCGTCTTTCTGCCGCTTGAACCTCTTTCAAAATACATGGCTGCTTGCCCGTCCAAGAGAAGAATACCTACCAATTTCCGCGTTGTCCTTGATGTCTTGTCGCCCGGGTTTCTTCCCATCGTGAGTCTGCGCCCACTCGTTCTCCCATCGTTTCAGCTGCGCGCGTAGGTCTTTTGACTTCTCTTCATACAGTGCTTTAGTCCCGTCGTCCATGCTGAGCGGCCCAATGTAGCTTGGTCGTGACGGAATCCAAGATACATGAAGGTCGGACCGTTATGTGTTGCTTGGCTTTATTAGGCAGTAAAGTAGTGGAGCCTTGAGCAGACGCGTTCAGGACGCGTCCGGAACGCCATGTCATGTGCCCGGGCCCCGCACTGCGCAGACGCGGAGAGACCAGATGAGCCTCTACGGAGTACGGAGTACCTACCTAATAAGGTATGTACATACATACGTCATTCGCAGGAGTTTGCCTTTACCCCACTAGGCCATTTTTGATTCGTCACTGTTACAGATGTACACGCATTGCTCTGTTGCTGTCGCTGTAAGCTGATGATGCATTCACTTGAATGTTGACACCAACTCGAATCTCGCGGCTGCTGGACCGACCACGAACCGCGCCCTTTCCCCCAATCAGGCCCCGCATAGAGTCGACATGGGGCCAGCACCAGACCGCGAGACGGACTGTAACCTCAGACAACTCATTCTGCAGAAAACACTCGAGGAAGTTGCTTCGCGATCCGAAGACGCAGCCGCCGCCGATTGCTGCGTCATATGCCTCGACATCGTGACGGAGCCCTGCAAGGCATTCCCCTGCGGTCACTACAATTTCGACTACCTCTGCGTGTCGAATTGGCTCTTTGAAGTACCCCGATGTCCTCTCTGCAAAGCCCGAGTTGTCAAGGTCATTCATGGACCGACCGATGCGCCCCTGACAACCTTCTTTGACCAGAAGGACGCTGCGACCGTTGCGTCGTCGTCTCCTAGCACCATCAGGAACTCGGACTCATCATCTGCACGAACATTTTACACAAATCCCCCTGAGCGTCGCGCCCGATTTCATTGCCCCCGATCACGAGACAGGCGATTTCGAGAACCGAGTCGACGACGACCAGCGATCCTGCCCGACGCCATTGCGGTCCGGCGCAACGTCTATCGCCATCGACTATACTCTCAACACGTCGGGTCGAACCGCCTTTCTCGGTACCGGGAAGTCACGCCGCACATGTTCTGCACGGATACAGAGCTTGTCTCGCGCGCGAGAATGTGGATGCGCCGAGAACTAGGGGTATTCTCTTTCCTGTCTCCTGATGATGTCGATGACGATAACACCGGCGGGGGGACATCTGCACAGCCCGACAGCTCGTCTACATCCAGAGATGAGGCACAGCGGCGGCGGCGGCGGCGAGCCATCAATGCCGAATTTCTACTCGAGTACATTGTTGCGATTCTCAAATCAGTGGACATCATGGGCAGTGGCGGCCAGGCCGAAGAGATGCTGTCTGAGTTTCTGGGCCGGGACAGTACGCGGCTCTTTTTGCATGAGTTGCGGGCGTGGCTGCGGAGTCCGTATACCAAACTGGAGGACTGGGACAGGGCGGTTCAGTATGATGAGAATGTCTCCCGCGAGGCACGCTTATCTAGAGAGGGATCGGCTTCGAGAGACGTATCGTCCGCTCAAGGGTGTGGGCTAGGTAGGTACTCTGGTCAAGGTGTTCGAGAAAGGGGGGATTTTTATAGACCTGGAAGGGGAGAAAGGTCGTTGAGGGCGCGTAAGGAGCACATATCTGGTGGGGAGAAACCCGCCAGACGGCGGAGTCGCTCGCCTAGGTGAGGACCATGGAAGCAATAGGGTGTTTGAAGGTGTTCTGGTCTTTTGCAAAGACGTGCATTTACATCTCTGGAAGCGACAAGGCGCTTAGGTTTTTTTTTTTTCCTGGCGTTTAGTATAGACGTGCATTCGCAAATATGCCCTGGGGATAATATTTAGAATTGTGTCATATCGCTCAATGATGTGAGATTTTGTTGATTAGGATCGCTAGAAGTTTTTGTCCCATCCGTTCTTCGACGCCCGTCTGCCTTTTTCTTGGTTGATCTCATCAGTGCTTCCTGAAAAGGGGGGAAGACCCTCTCGGTTACAGAGCACAAAGATGATTGCAACACAAGTCACTATTCACTGACAGGATGTTCGCAAAGCACAGTTGTAAGAACTGATCTAGGTCCTTTCAGATTACTTGCATAAAAGACAGCCGAGGTCGAGCATGGCTACGAATTAACGGTGGAGAGATGCTGGGTCCAGCCAGCCAAGCTCTCTTGGATGATTTACTCTGGCACTATAACGTCAAGGCCTATAGACGTTCTGTGTCTTTACCAGCATCTGGGATCTAGCATCTGGCTTTACAGCCAAGAATAGGGCTATGGTGTAAGACGCAACCGCATCTGACATGATATGTACTCTCCTGCCACTCAGACGAGCGAGTGGTCGAGTTTCCAGTGCCATCATCTCTGTATAAATTGCGAAATCACACACTCTGTTCCACGCGTGGTTTCCGGCAGGACCACATCTGAGAACTAGTTGACCGCGGCCAGTATTCCATGCGCATAGAAGCCACGTATATACAGTATCGTCGTCTGGCTCCCCTGGCCAGAGATGTATCGCTGCTCTCCGGATACGCAGCGGCGCATAGAAAAGGTGTCCAGAATGCTATATCGTATTCCAAGAGCCGCCACGTTCATGACAGGTGTAAATATAGAAATCGGCGGTCTCGCAAATGAGTTGTACTGATTGATGCACAGCCGCCGTGGACACCGGTAAGCCGAGGTCATGCCCGAGACAGCCGTGAGAAGATTCGACTGGCCGGTTGGAACATTTCACGGAAGCTATCAGAGAGGCCGTTGGCGGGGGGTTCCGCAACGGCGAATGGCTTTTCATCGTGACGTGACGACACCGCTGGTGTGTTCGAAATTCTCGATCATCGGGCAAACGACTGTGGGGGGCGTGGATCGTGGGCAGTTGGGATTCCGTTCGTACAAACGCAGGTGATGGTCGAGCGTATAAAGGGAAGCACTAGCAAAGCATCTCGACGCTTCCCCATGTCGTGAAGCTCGCTGGGTCGACCGAATAAGAGAAGCTCATCACATGTTCATAAGACCCCCCAGATCCGCTTCCATCTGTCGCAATCTGGCTTGCAGATCCCTTCTCTTCACCTCCATTTCTCTTGCCTCGGCTTCTTCTCTGCGGAGGTCGTCCTCGGTCCACACGTCGCTCTCATCATCGACCCCCGTGGCATTATCATCGTCGTCGTCGTCCTCCATCCAGCCCTTATTCATACCGGCTAGCTGCTCATTTTGCTCGGCGACTTTCGCTTCGTAGTATATCAGGGTATTTTTGCCGTTACGGTACTGATTTCGAAGTGCCGCGATTTGATCCCGGGCTCCGGGCAGCTCGTAGACGCCACAGAGCTTCTCTGCTCCGCGAAGCAGAATCTCGACATCGACATCTCCCTTGCGATCCATTTCGCCCTTTCGTAGCTGGGAATGCATTTCGCCGCCGAGGACCGCCGCAACGGCTGTGTGGCGACGGGGGTTGGCCACGCCGCGGGTAGCTGGTCCGGTGGTCACTTCGCCAGATGCCACATTGAAGACAGTTTGGCGCCGGTTTGAGGATTTGGGCGACGCTGGCTCGATGTTGCGGCTGCTCTGCGTGACGGGGTAAGGGGGCGGGGGAACGGAAAAGAGAGCTTGCTCGTGGGGCTCAGCATCTCGGATCAAAGTGGTGATGTCGTGGTTGGATAGTAAAGCGTTGGTGAAGATTTTGGGCGGAGGAAACCTAGTGTCAGAAGTCAGCGAACGACTCTTGTAACATGTTTGGCGTCTAAAGGAGGGGTTTAGTCGGGATTTTTACGGGAGTGCGTCGATTCCTTGACAGGAGCTGGCAATTTGCTCCAAATGGCCCGATAGTATCGACATGACTGCTTTGTTGGACTGATACAGACTGTGATTTAAGGTGTGGTCTGCGTGCGGTTGAAGTCGAATGTATGTACTACGGTAACCGACTTGCAAGTTGCTCCACACCGTCGCTCGCTGGCGGAAGACGCGATTTCCTCTTTACAAGCATATTTCCAGGGTGGGGTGACGTGACGTGCAGTGGGGCGGCCCGCACCACGTTGCAGAAGTTAAAACAAGCAATTAGGCTACAAAGACCGACCAACACCATGTGTGCGATTTTGTGGCCAACGCCTCATCTTCAATGCCATGCCATCTGCCGCTCCCCTCGCCCGGCGTTCAAAATTCCCAGTATCAACACCGATTATACATGATACCAGATCCGGGGTCTAAGGTCATTTTGGCTCTAGCTTAGCTACCACAACGCTGCCGCTATCCAAATGGAAACACGGCCCCCTCAGCCACAACGGCACAGTCATGAGACTAGACGATGTCAACGCCGATACAGTGACATACCCGCTGTTTGTGTCGAGCTGCCAGCATCAGTTGAGATCGTCAACAAGTGAAGCTTGTCGGCGTCGGGGCGGCGGACCGACGAAGACCACCTGCTAAATTTGGTCCTACGAGTACGGAGTAGGTACTGGTCAATGGTCATTGCCAATTGGGTTCCGTATGTACCTGCAACGGTCGGACGGACCCCTAAAAAAAGCGACAAGGGAGGCTGCGAACCTTCACCCAACAGACACGCTGAACCAACGGATGAAGCGGGAATTGATACCTTCCTAGCGAAACGGATTGATTCGCCTTGCGCCCTCTTTTCCGATGTCCGGCTCAAGGCCACGGGCAGGCAAGGAGCTTAGGACTCAGGAGATTGATTCGACAATGCCGAGTCAACGATTTGCCAAACGCTGCCACACAGTTTGTCAGCATCAGGCTTAGGTTTTTGCAAGGAACGTCCTCCGTCCCAGCGCTATTGCGTGTGAAGTTATGGACTTACCTAGAGTAGTGATTTTACCCGTGACTAGCGCGGGTGGCCGCCAGGCAGGCTATAAGGTGGTCCATTAAATGGACAAGCCTCAGACGATGAAAGCACAAAAGAAGAGCTCACACAGGATCACGCCCTCGAATTCAGCTTCCTGTCGGTCTATTCTCTTCCCTTCTTCACGAATAAACGGGTGTACGGCCTTGACGCCGGCGATGGACATGGTATCAAGCAATCATGGCGGCCACAATTCCATCGTTCACAGAGATGATGGTAAGCGCGCGATTGTTTAGGTTCATCTTCTTCTTCTCCTCCTTTCCCTCTATCCCTGCTTGTCTTTGCGTCATGAACTTGGAGGTGCCATTGGACCTTGATTGGACCTGTTTCCATGTCTACTGTTTCGCGAGGAGTCTTTTTCTAAACTGAGATTCTGTGCACAGCTCCTCATCTGGGTATTATGGGCCTTCGCGTTTTGCATGACGGCTTTCCGCATCATCTTTCAATGGCATCTGTACCGACGACTATACGCCGGTGACTATCTGGTCATCGCAGGGCTTATAGCTCTGACAGCGTTGACGGCAGTCAACGTGAAAATACTGCCGCACGGGTACCTCATGGCCGATTACATCAGAAACCTCACGGATAATCCTTTGACGCCTCTACCGCTCCCTGCCGATGAGTTAGTAGATCGGACTGTCATGTCTCTGAAATGGGCTTTCAGCCTCATGCCGCTATTCTGGACGACAGTGTGGGCTGGTATGTCTGTCCACGGCCCAATTCTTGGCTCCCAGTCTCTTTTGGAGAAGGTGCAACAAATGGCTTTTCAGGAAAGCAGGGCCGGGAAGCTGACGACGCAATTCTATAGCTAAATTCTCAATTCTCTTCTTCATTCGACTTCTTCTCGTCGGGTTGCCCACCTACATGATGTGGTGGCGGATGTGCTTTGCCACGGTGTTGATTCTGTATCTCGCCTGCTTCGTATCGCACTTCCTAGTCTGCTTGCCGTTAGAGCAGAACTGGGCTCCGAGTATGTCTATTTCCTCCCCCGATGGTCCTCGTTTATTCCTTCGACGCCACTGTCTTGAGAAGTCTAAAGAAGACGGGTAACTGACGTGCGTACGTACGTGCCTGCAGCCGGTTGTAGCAGACCCGACGATTTTGGGCACGCTGATGCGTCCATTCGATTTACGACAGGTGCCGACGTTGCGTCAGATCTTTTGAGTAGGCATCTCCCATGAAAACCTCACGCCCGCTTTATGTTGTGTTGGCTGACAATGGCGTGACTTTAGCCATGATGCTACCCCTCCACCTGCTACGCAACCTCACGGTGACCAAGTTGCAGAAACTCTGGCTCGTCACCATCTTCTCCCTCAGCGGTATCGTCATTGCCGTCGCCCTAGTGCGTCTCATCCAAGTATCGCAAGCGACGAACGACTCCAAGCAAGACCTCCTCGCGGCTGTCAACGGCCTCCTACTACTGGCCATGTGGTCGCAGATCGAATCCATAGTGGCCATAATAGTGGCCACGTTGCCGGCACTGCGCTTCATCGGCAAGAAACGCATCATACAGGAGAGGCTTCGGACTGCATATGGCTTCGGCTTGGTCACCATCGGGGGCACGGGTCGATCGCGGCCCAGGCCGTGGCAGCACGAAGCAGAAAGCGAAGATTCGGTAGCTAGACAGGGAAGTCATGCGGAACTGGGACTGGCTCGTATGAAGGCTCTAACGGAGGGAAGTGAGTCACGATTGGATCGGATGGCTTCTGAGCATAGTACGCGTCCTGGGACTGAACCAGACGGAGATAGCCAGTCTGTTCGACGCTGTATATAGCATCCCGCGTTCGGGGAGAAGGGTATATAAAGAGAAAAGAAAACACAAACAAATCAATCACTGAGGCCCTCGACTTTCAAGTGATCATTGTTTTGACGACAAGAATCATTCTCGGCCTCTTGACCGTCTTTTTGTTGATGATTTGGTTCGTGTAGGTTCTATTCTCGGCACAATGAGTGGCACTGAGCTGGCCCGTCCCGATGCCTTGCATGCTTTGGCTCATTTTACCCCCTACGTACTTCACAAGATTCTTACTTGCAGTACGTACGGAGTACTCTGTGTCACGCTTCTTTACCATGGACTTGCAGACAAACCTCGAAAATTGCCCAACTGCGATGACGCGCATACATAGGCAGATCCCAAGCTGTAGGTCTTGAGGCCGGCCCCTCGGATTTTATCCTGGTGCAAATCTCCCTCAACAGACAAGGGAAGCCTGCCCGACGTGATAAGGAAGTGCAATTCCCTTTCTCTCCAAACTTATCATCAGCCCTCCATGGATCATGTCCCTCCACTGTCCAGTGTCCACGTACCGCCATACGGGTATTTTGTACATACATACATACCTACACCCAAAGCCTCCTGAGTCCTGGCTCAATGCATGCAATTTACGCCCCGGTACGAACCCAAGCGAGCAAAGTATGTAGCGCGGCCATTCCGCTGAAAATTCGGGACTAGCGTCGATGAAGCTCATCCCAAGTTCGTTTATCCCGGCCGCGCACGTGGCAACGCGTGGCAACGCATGATATGTACTCCGTAGGTAGCGATTCAATGATTCGTTCCGTGGCATAAAAGGTGGAGATTTGGAATCTTTTCTGGGAGGGGAGGGGATCTCCAGACTCCTTGGCGTCTTATTAAGAAACCCGGACCTTTGATTGTGGCCCGAGAAGAGGGGGGTTCGGGGATGGTTTACTCTAGGTACCCTCGCTCGTGCTAGAAATGGGTGATTGTTCTTTGAGATGGATTGCCCATCGGCGGTAATGGAGCGCGTTCGGCCGGAAGCAAATACGGAGTATGTATACACAGGGAGCCATCGGCGTGGCGGTCCATTTGGCATTGAACCTTCTTATCAAGACGCTGGTGCTCTGGATACCTATTGGCCTTGCTTCCCGTTTCCCATAAGATGTTGTAGATTCTGAGCGTGAACTGGGTCTGAGGATGATGAATCTCCGGCGCTGAGCCCATGTTGTTTGGGTCGATGAGACATGGCGTGGCGCCTCATCTTTTCTTCTCTGTTCTAGCTTTCTACCTATTCCCCTCGTTCTGAGGAAACAGTAAAACCTACCCTCCCAGGGGGGCCTGTCTACTACCCTGCCGGGGTTTTCGGCGACAAAACCTACCCTGCCATCATTGGTCAGATGCCTCGCCCCACTTTGGCAGGGTAGGGAT
>SRPX01000420.1:0-22714 GCA_018360215.1 Claviceps spartinae
AAAAAAAAAAAAAAAAAAAACAAAAAAAAAACGCAAAGAAGCAGAAGAGATGATGACTCGAGTCGACGTGGTCGACGTGAAGGCTATCATCCGTGATGGGCGACGTGGTGGGCGACATGGTGGTTGATATGGTGACCGGCATATCCGCGACTCTCTCCCCTCATTCCGATCGATCATCGCTTTCAAAGCAAAGATGAGGATGATATACTGAGCCAAGTCTCGCCCATCATGCATGAGTCTTCCCAAGTGAACCGTTATTTGTTCACTCGGCGGGGTGGACACCCCATCAGGTCGTCAATGACTCAATCCAGGCCTGATGGAAATAGTATCGGCAGTGTGATGATAAAGACCAAGAGTCCTCAGCCTATAGCGCGCCCAATCTCCGACCTATGCACCATAGGCCGTGGCGATAACCCCCCCAAAAAGATTTCTTCGTCCCACGAGCCCCATCGAGGAGCAGTAAACCACGAGTCCACATCCCCGCTGCCTAGATCCGTGTCCAAGAACAACGTCTCCGCGGATCGCCGAGGCAGTAGCGCAGAATCCACCATCTGTCCATACCCAGTCGTGGTACGAGGCGACGTGGGAGTCTGCGCGCCGTTGGACCGTTCATGCCATTGCCGAGACGGACACGCAGATTTGGGAAGACGCGCAGTCTGTCGCTTTGGCTGTGCTATGAAGGCGTCTTCTCCCTGGATGGCCTCATCGGTGAGACCGGGCCTGGAGTTGGGCGCCCGGGCAAGGACCGCGACTGGAATCGGGGGCATGTCTATGCTGTCTGCTCTGTTTGGGGTAATGGGCGGCATCATGGAGGTATCTCGGGATAATGATGAGCGTGAGGTGTACCGTGAGAGATCGTGGTATATGATGACGCTGGCTGGTTTTTGGATAGAGCCGACGGAGCCGCTTGCTTTGTGAGTGTGGAAGCTGTCTTGTCGTGGTTTTTGATCGTAGGTGTGCTCGACAGCCTCGACTCCGAAGGGCTTCTCGCTTTCTCTTCGATCTATTTTCCATGATAGGATCTCTTGGTCGTCTATCGGTGTGACGGCTCGGGCGAATAGTTTGGCTCTCCGTCTTCGTGCTCTGTAGAGGATTGTGGCGATTGTGATGAGTAAGGCAGATGGGATGATTGTTGTTAGAAGGATGACGAGAGTCTGCGTCGAGACCAAGCCGGCCATGGTGTCTTGCATGGTCAATGTTGCTTTGGATCGCACGAGTTGGTCGATCAGTGAACGAAGTGTTCCTTGTCAACGCGTTGAAGTTATGACTGTGATGGTAGCCTGAGTCTTGGTCTTGGGTCTTGGTCAAAGTGTAAGTCTCGGTCAAGTCCAAGTCCAGTATCAAGCGACATCAGGTAGCGAGCGTGATGGAGCGTCATAAAGTTGTCACTTGTCTCAAGACATGGAAGAGCGTCATGAGCAAGGCACCAGTTGCATATAGAATGCCAGAGTGATCGAAACCAACTCTTTTGACTTATACCAGAAAAAGTGAAGGAAATACCATTAGCTCTGTGGTCCTCTTCACATATGCCAAGATCTGCACGATACACGAGGTGAAGTACTTACAGTCCTGAGTTCCTTCACGCAGTGAAAGGGCAGTGGGAGCAAGCCAGTGTATGTATTCCGAACCAGTATGAAACAAATACTATCATCAGGCATACACGCCCTGCGGGAGCAGGATTGGGCATTGTTGACCTCCGCGGGAGGGGAGACGGATATTCTATATACGGGTGAAAGGCTGAACATGGAACGGTCTGGCATGAACATGTTAGTCAAGCCGATGCGGAGGACTGCCTGCGTGCACAAGTCAGGAGCGTGAGCATGAGAAACAAGGTGTGAGTGTACGGAGTACATAGGTATGGACTGCATCTCACCGCACTCCGTAGCATCATCACACTCCCCACAACGGGTACAGGGATCATGAGGGGTGTGCCGTGTGATAGAATGGGGTGAAGCGCGGGTTACTAGCAATGGCAGAAAGTGGTTCCCCCAAGTCAGAGCGGCGAGCCATCATGAGAACTCGGGCTTCTGGTCTGGTGCTGGTCCTGGATCCTTCGCGCAGATCTCGAGCAGATAACTCAAAAACAGTCCAACGATGAATTTTACATACATTAAGTAATGTACTTGGTCATTTTTCACAACGTTCGATGCGGAGTAGAATGGGACGCGCCCACGACTTGTCGGCAGTTCTGGGCTGCATTAATCGACCATCGCGCTGTGCCAGCGGGGGTTGGTAGCGTGCGGCTCTGATGCTGCATTGTCGCCTGTTTGTTCATCTCATAAGTGTTCCCAATGCCGCCTTTTGCTTTTCATGCCGCCCAGGCAGCCCAGCCCAGCGATAGGTAGTCGAGTGATGAGTTGATCAGTCCAACAGCCGGGAGAGCATTGGGCCGTTGTTCCTTGCGGCCAAGGGCGGCAGATCTTGGCTGGGGACAGCGCTGCAGTTTCCTAGGTACCTATTTTCCCAGTCTGCACAGACAAAAGTCAGAAGCTCGGACTGTAGGCACTGCACGGTCGTGCTGATGAAGTTGAACAAAGACAGCCGTCGCTATGGAAAGTGAAGGCGATGGTGATGGCGGCGAAGGCGGCGGGTTGGTGGACGTGGCTGCGGCAAGCAGCCGCTTGATTCGTCAGAACCGAGCCAGGGGTAAGAACGTGGCGCAAAAGTAGGGGCGGGGGTGCGGGCGGTCAGCGTTTACTAATTTAGGGAGTAGGTACCTAAGGTACCTCCGTTCAAATCATTCGAATCGCGGCCGACGGCGCCGGCGGACGACGGACGCAACGCTTTGGTCTGTCAAAGCAAACGACTTGGCACTGGTGACTGGGCAGCCTCAACGGTTCGACAGCTGGCGTCTCAACGACTCAATGACTTCATGACTCGAATTACAAACCTTTTCGAAGAGCACCGTCGGCAATCGACAGCCGCTCATCGCCGTGAGCGCGTATGGCGATGGTGATTGTTCAGCAGTTTCGTGCGCATTGACGCGGAATTTGACAGCACATTGAGCAGTTTATTCGTACCTATAGCACATGAAACGAGTCCAGTTGGATGGCTCGTAAAAAAAAAAAAACAAGAGGTTCGCCTGAATTGCTTGGACTTATTTGGACTTTTCAGATTCGCATCTGCTTTGTACTGGGAGCTTCCGCCGGCAATGTTTCATGGTTTTCACTTCCAGCGGTTGCTCGGTACGTGCGCTGGTTCGCACTTGCCTCCATTGCCAACACGTACAATCACACTTGACTTACACTTGATACATTTTGCACGTGCTCTTGGCGCTGTCACGACTCACGATACCACGAACACTTGTCTCGCACGCTGCACGCGCATCATCGTGGCCCCCGATGTGAATTGCCCTCGCCATCCTTAGCAGAAACCCTATCCGGTTCGGCGTGTTATTATTATACATACAGTACTGAATACATACATACCTACATTTCCTTGGGTTCCTTCCCCTGCCTACCTAGGCAGCCAGGGACCAGGCTGTCAGTGACTCAGTGCGGAGTATACGGAGTATGGCATCATTGTAGGTATTACGGAGACGGGTTGAAGACTCACTGAATGATCAAGGCTTCAAAGTTCAAACCATGCATCGTGCGGAGCGGACACTCCACCATGGCTACCGCTGTCCAAGCCACATGAACATGAACATGCTCATCTGGCCTCTTGGCGCATCGTCCATTCTACCTACTCCGTATGCTTATTAGTCGAGCTCCTCGTTGCGGCAAGTTCAGCAAAGCATGGCAAAGCACCTCATGACGGGCTGTCTAGCTATGAGTTGAAACTTGAAACAACTTTCCCCAACCCAAAAGTACTGTAGGTCGCAAATCTCATATTCAAATATGTCCTTGCCCCGGATGGTTCCATTGAGACTGCGGCCCATAACTCCACGAAGCGAGATGCATTGGCATCGTGCGCCGTTGATGCTACAATATGCGGCGATCCTGCCTGCCAACGATGGTGACGGATGAAGACCCTGCTGCATGCTTTTGGAGTTACATTTTGCGCCAAACATGGCCTCAACAAGCGAATCGCGTCTTGCGGCGCGAGTGAAAATCATACCATTACCTACCTGCATGCATGCAAGCACATACATACATACCTACATATAGGTATACATGTGTGAAATTTGTTATAGACCTCGGGACTCGGAGACTGGAGTGCTCCAATTCCCTCCGACGACAACGGGGCCGAATTCCGGGCCAAAAATGGCACCAAGGCTTCTTCATGATGCCGGTCTCGGGGCTTCAGATGTTCATGGCAACTCGTGTTCGATCACAACTTACAAGCACTGAAAGTCGAGTGAGCGTAAGGTACGTAATGTATGGGGGTCCGACGTTGAGCAGAGGGTGTGCAGAGTTGTTCACCGCTCTTCACAAGTTCACAACAAGTCATGCACGCAGCACGACCCGCCGCCAGGAACAAGACCAGGAACCAGGAACCTGTGAAAAGCGTGGCCGATGAACATGTCTCACCGTTCCATCTTCTTAGCCAAAGTATAAAAAAAAATACGGAGAACTTAGAAGTGAATCTGTCGCAATCTGTTTCCTCGTCCCTTTCCCCATGTCCCGTCGGGCCGCAGCAGGGGATCGCGTTCGCGTAGGCCATGTTGCGGACGCGCCAAGCTCTCTCGCCTGCAGGGGCATACGCAGTACAAGCGAAATTTACGCATGAAAGACCACGTCACTTGCAGTCCATGGCAGCGGGACGATGAATATCTGGCAGACTGGACCTGGACCTCATCGGGACGCAACAGAAAAGAGTCCGGGGCAATGGCACGGTCACCTATGTACATACATATGTAGTGGCTTTCTCACAGCGTTATCGGATGGCGCCGTCGGAAATGTGGCTGGACTGCATCATGGACGCCGCTGGACGGTGGAAGAGCTTCGTGCAAAGGGCAAGTTGGGTGCGCCACCAACAGTGCCCGATATAAACACTGTCACTTTCCTCGAACTTCTGTCACATCCGGAATACCTCTTCCGCGCTTGTAGGTCCGATCTACATACATACGTTCCGACATGCTGGCACGACCGAGATGTAATAATAAGGTAGGTGCTCATCTCATCCCATGTCAGTGTCACGGGGTATTTGTGTTGCCTTATCTTTAGCATCTTCCGTCCGGACTTCACGCGTCCCATTGCTAATTGGTGGCCTCGTGAATGAATTGCTTCGTGTCCGATGAGCCCACCTACCTAGATATTTGTATTTACATACGGAGTACATGTTCTACATACGTGTCGTATGCGTCGGACCGAACGACGTCGTGCGTGGCCTGGCAAGTTGCAGCCGAGTGGTATCTTTTGTTGTTAGGGGATGGTTTCGTCGACCGAGATGCATGCGGCATCATCAATGGGCATTGCACATGTCCTCTTGGCATCGGTTGCTGGTCAGCCCGTCAGATTAGCTTAGACGACGATCCATGAGTTGGGGCTCTTCTGAGGCGAAGATGGGCTTGGCGAGTATGTAGAGACAGTCTTTCTGCAGGATGCCTGCTCGTTGGGTCCCAGTGCGTATGTTTTGTAGTTCATTCTTGACGATCCAAATACCGAGTACAGAGTGATTACTGCTCAGTCTTCCCGCTGTTCTTGTGTCGGGATACCACATTACATACCTAACCTATGACAGACAGGTGTGCAAGTTTGCAACACATGTCACCAATCTGGTGCGCATGTAACTGTGAACCCCTGATTACGTGGAAGAGATTCAGCCTTACGGAGTAGTAAGTCCTCCGTAGATTGATGTGACAATGATGCCGAGTTACGCTTTCCACATCCCACAAGTACTGCGCTAGATACGGAGTACACTATTAAAGCAGCGACGGACTTATTATAAAAGGACGACAGCCTACAGGACAAGCCCGGGTGCATTCTCAACCCTTGCAGAATGATGCTACGGCCAGCCCGAAAACAACACCACGGGCTTGGGCAGCGGGTTCCTCTCTTATCGTATGTCTAGCCTCGGAGATTTTTCCACGTTTCTTGATGACCTGTACAGATTTGTGACGTTGAGCGGCCGGCAGGTTGGCATCTTGGGATTATTCACGCGCGATGATGATGAAAAGAAAACACGTTACAGATGTGGGTGGGTCCTTGGGTCCTTGACTCCTTGGGCGTACGTACCTTAGGTACATACCTAATGTACATAGGGTACCCTACCTAGGTCCATACTCGGGGGCCGGAGGGAAGTTAGGCCGCGAAAGTCTCCCCTTGACTCTTCTTGTTTCCTTTTGATCCATGATCCGACCCTCCTTCCAAGCTCCAGAACATAGCTTAACCCCAACATGCCTCCTGAGTCCTGACTCCTAGCACACCAGACCAAACGAAAAAATGCACCAAGTGCGCCAATACGAAGACAATTCGATCACTTTGTCACCCGCCGTCGGCCCGCGGATGGCGTCGACGTCAAACATACATACTTCCCGGTGTGACGCCTGCCGTGACAAAGACGCTTGCCGGCAAAGAAATACTGCCTCGCTAGAAGCGTGACGTGTCACGTTACGCGTATTACAACACGTTGATGCGCGAAGCAGTTTCTTCATCAAGAAGGACAACGCCATAAGACTCACGATTTGACGGATTCTGCGATGCCATCGACTTCGACGGTCGCGAGGCCAAGGCGCTCATCAATCGTATTGTCCGCTTCTCTTCGAGCATCACTGGCACATGTCGCCGCCAGCTTGATTCCTGTGCCCTTTTTCTTACCTTTTCTGCTGCCGATTCCACTGGGAAGATCTGCAGAGGCGTATGCTGCATAGGTACGCCATGTCTACTATTGCGCGTTGGTCGTTGAGATACTTGGAGTATAGGCTGCGGCAATCGGCTGTCGCGGCATTCAACCGTCCAAATGCCGCGGCAGTCGAATACCACAGACTGTACTCCAAGTATCTCGACCACCAATGCGTAATGGTCAAGATGGCGTCTCTGCGCTTTCTTCGGTCAGTGGACTAGACCGACGAGATGAGAATTCTGCCTCGGGCGGAGAATCGTATACTGAGCGATTACCCTCTTTACTTGGGCGAAAGGGACGGGGAGGATCACAATAGGGCTGTACTGGTGCTTCATGAGCCTCATATATGCTTCAGTGAGCTTCAGGTTTTCGCCGACGAGCACACGAATGACGAAGTCCGACAAAAGCCTCGTGAACGAGTCTTTTGGCACAGTTGAAGACAATGCGTGAGACTGGTCCCATGACGATGCCCATCACAGGAGGCCGCCGATGGATGCGCCTTACTGGTGTCGGACGCCATGAGGCCAGTGGTCTTCAATGATAAAGATCCCAGGATGACATCCGATGGCAAAGTGTCGGGTGTTCTTTATCATTGAAGACCACTGGCCTCACGGCGTTCGACATCAATAAGGCGCACCTATCCTTTTGGCCTGCAAACACAGGCCTTTCCTCCCACATTTTGATCAAGTCTCCTTTTAGATCACTAAATCCATGTCGACCGAAAAGGATCGATGTTGGAGGGAAAGAATTGCGATGTGATCGAAAGGGTGTTGCGGAAGTTGAAAGTGCGGAGGATTCTTCAATGTTGTTATCTAACGCACATTTGGGAGTCAACTTGTTATTGGTATGGCGTCTACCTATGTCAAGTAGGAGATATAGGTTTCTCTGGCACTGCACTCCCGTGACGTGAAGAACGAGTAGGTACTTAGTACCTGTACGGAGGACGACTCCGAAAAACATTGCTCGATTCAACCAGAAGACTGGGAAGCTATCACTGGGCTCAGGGAAGGGGATTGATTGGTGGCGTTACAGCCAGAATATTGTCATCCCTAAGCTTATACCGTTCGCTAAAGTCTGCCTCCAGGATCGCCCAAACACTGTCGTCCAAGAAGACAAGGCGCCTGCCCATGCACACCCGATGCAGCAACGCATTTACGACCAGTATGAAGTCTCACGCCTACTCTGGTGTGGCAACTCACCCGATCTCAACATGATTGAGCCAGCGTGGGCGCATTTAAAGCGCGAAACGACCAAAAAAGGTGCTCCAAAGAACCGCCAGGAAGCTCATCACATTCCCGCGCCAAATCCCTCAAAGTCTGGGAAAAGGTCAAGCCAGGTTCCAATCTTCAATTACTGGAAGAATCCATGGAGCCTGAAGTCCATCACTATCTGGTCACGAGTCGTATGCGGGAATTGACGAGCCGACTGAATTGCGACATCTAACGGTCACCGGTCTCAGGACCTACGAAAAAGAGATGGCTCGATACAGGACTCTCCTTGATTCCCGCATACGACTCGTGACCAGATAGCGATGGACTTCAGGCTCCATGGATTCTTCCAGTAATTGAAGATTGGAACCTGGCTTGACTTTTTCCCAGACTTTGAGGGATTTGGCGCGGGATGTGATGGATTTGATCCACGCCGTCCATTGGTTTTGGTTCGAGAGAATGACAGAAGATGTTTGTGAACTCATTTTTGATCGATGGTAATTTGCTCTCCGAAAGTAATGTTTCCTGTAGCTTCAAAGAGGCCCTGAGACTCTTAATTGTTCAAAATAAGGGTATAGCAAAAAGGTGTTATGTGTATTGACTTTTGTGATCGATTGTCCTTGTCTTGTCCCTTCTCCTGTGTTCGTCTTGTCTAGATACAAAATTGGGCAATCTGACCTCTCGGCAGCACTCGGCTAAGATTCGGCTGTACCTCGACGCGGTACCTACCTAACATATCCCACAATGTCTTGACCCATAGACATTCGCCCGCTGATTGGCCCAAACAATAAGTCGCCCCCCTCTTCTGCCCATCCAGAAGCTTTCAGTTTCACATCGCAAAATGGCAAAACCACGACATCCCATCCCCCATCCCTCTCATGCCAAACCATCACCAACGCAGACAGCTTACCATCGCGCAACCACCCAACCGCCTCGCCAATCCCTCCATCCGTACCTGATACCCACGATTCAAAACGTTCAGACACAAATGAGCAGCATCGAAACCCACGTACCGCGAACCGCGAAGTTCGAACCAGACGGGACGGCCCCCCGAGACAAAACCATCTACGCTATAGCCCATAACTCGTAAAACCCTCAGAGCAAAAGAAGAACCGCAAATAAACAAAACAAGGGAAGAGAACCTCTGAAAGAAAAACGGACTAGAAAAACCGCGCCGGCTCCAAATTCGGCGGTGGCGGCGTCGCCTCTTTCTCCTCCTCCAACGCCGACCGCCACGAACGACTCCGCAAACTCGCCCTCGAAATAATCGACCTCGACAAAGACCCGTACTTTTTCAAAAACAACGTCGGCTCAAAGACTCAGGTTCAGGACTTTTGTGATGCCGCCAACTCCGACGGTCGCGAGGCCAAGGCGCAGGCGCTCATCAATCGTATATTGTCCGCCCCTCTTCGAGCATCACTGGCACACGTATCTTCTGGAGTGCCGAGCGCCGCCAGCTTGATTCCCCTGGTCTGACTGTTGGACTGTCCCGCTCTTCTCCTTATCTGTTCTACTGCCGATCTCCACTGGGAAGATCTGCAGACTGCAGAGGCGCCTGCCGCGTAGGTACGTCATCTCTACTATTGCGCGTTGGCCGTTGAGATACTTTGAGTACAGGCTGCGGCATATGGCTGTCGCGGCAATTCCACCGTCCAAATGCCGCGACAGTCGAATGCCGCAGACCGTGCTCCAAGTATCCCAATCACCAACGCGCCATGGTCAAGACGACGTCTCTGTGCTCTCTTGGTCCGTGGACTGGACCGGCGAGATGAGAATTCTGCCTCGGGCGGAGAATCGTATACTGAGCGACTAGCCTCTTTACCTGGGCGAAGGAGACCAGGAGGATCACAATAGGGCTGTACTGGTGCTTCATGAGCCTCATATGCTTCAGTGAGCTTCAGGCTTTCGCCGACGAGCATGCGAAGGACAACCTCGGCAGACCTGACGAAGAGAACAGGCCATGATCTAAGGCATGTTTAGCGTGGCACATCAGACGACGGCAGAGTTGTCGCAAGTCGTTGCGTCAGCAAGGCGACAGTCGGCTCGCGTTTCGACAGGCGCCTGAGTCTTCAGATTGGCAGGTCCTCATCATGCGTGTTCGTGGATCTCTCACTCCAGCCAAGACGAAATATTTCCGTGATGTTGTCCACATCTATCCCACGAATGCTAGGGTCATCGAGCACAATCGCGACCACGTGCTATATCTTGGGGCATACGTCTTGCGTGTTGAGGGCACACACTGGGGCCGGCACGCTGATTGGGCTGGCTCGCAAACCGCCCATGATCTTTCCCATCGTTGCTCCTGTTTGCATCGGTGCCAGAGTCATGCTTACGACGAACCTTTGGACAGAGTAGGGCCTCGTGAACGGGTCTGTTGACAACAGTTGAAGATGTTGTGTGGAACTGATCCCATGACGGTAACCATCACAGGAGGCCGCCGGCAATTTGATAGTTACACCGGTCCGGCCTACTACAAGGATGAACCCCGACCGTGGAACTGTTGTTCCCATTTTTCGTCTGGAGAGCCAGTATATGTTGAGGGGCGTATGTATTCTGCACTCGCACGCGGTTTACCGTTACTGTCACCTACACCATCACGGCCCATAAGTCACAAGGCACGACACTCAATGGCGCTGTCGTCGACATCTTTCTCCGCGATTTCACATCAGGGCTGACTCGCGCGTGAAAACGCGAGACGGGATCATGTTTGATGCTTCTTTCGACCATCAGTTCATGCGTGACACCATCACGCTAGAGAGCGATGCCCGTGAGCTTGATGCCCTATGGCGCCAGTAACATTGTCTGCCGACGGAAGCAGATGAGATCAATTAGTCGGAATACTTTGAGCCTGATATGGATGGATCGTGTCTGGCTTCATCTGGAAGGGCAACTTAGGGTCGTGGCGCTACGTTTCAGCCCCATTGTCAGTATAGGGAGGCGCCTTGGCTCGATGCCTGTTTCACTGCTCAACCTATCTGTGACGTCTGACGCGTTAGAAGGCGTGTTTCAGGCGTTCGGTTTATACGGAGCCATGTTGTTCGAATTACCCTTCGGGAATCGTGACATATCAGTGCTGCCACGTGATATCGTGCATAATTTTCGAACTGTACATGCCTGCTAGGTACATACACACGTTCCTACGTACGGAGTATGGAGTACATACATACATACGTACATAGCGGTGATAACTGATGGGTGACTAAGAAGCGGAGCAAGGACCGATGGATCTGGACTACCGATCATCATTGATATTTCATGGGGATACACTTTTGCCTAAATTCTCATCCTCTTCAAAACTCCAATGTCCGCTACATGTCCGCTACATGTCCAAGAGATAGATACCTACCTGTGTCCTCTGTACAGGAACACAGACGACCGTTCTCGAGTCAGGACTCAGGATGAAAGCCTCCCTGTGCTCACCTGCATTTGTTTATAACTACCCACGTCTCTTCCTCCAGTCTCCTTACAAGTTAATTTTCTCAAAACCACCGAGTCCACCGACCGACTTCTCTTTGATACTTGATCACCAGTGACCATGCACGCCCTCAGCCTTCTCGCCCTACTTCTGCCCCTTGTGGCGGCTAGAACCCATAAGCAGTGCGGTTGCCGGACATATACTGCGGACAAAGGCTGGGAGACCAACACTGTCCTCGCCCACTGGGTTTGTTACAAATATTTTTATGCGACTGTATGAATTGACCCCCAAGACAACCTATGCAATGCATAGAGTGAGCGGAAAATTACAATAGAAGATGAGACTGACCAGTTGTTTCCACTGTTCCTGTTTCATAAAGGCGTCATGGGATGACAAAGCTCAACGTGTAAGTGCCTTTCGTTGAATTCCAATCCTAATTAGCAACACACAAGACGGATTTACGGTCACACGGTGAACAGCATGGAAGCTAACTCCCATTCTTCAGTGCGTCGAACGGACAGACAAGATCGATGGCCAAACTTTTGAGAACCAGTGCAAGTCTTTTGGCACGGACGTCGGCTACTACCCCATTACTCCCCAAGACTATCCCGACACGTCCGGCAAAGCGCTGCGGGTTGATATCGCTTTGGGCCAGTGCTTTGATTAAGGCGCATACCGTACAGCGAGGATGAGAGTGTCTGTTGAATGCTGAGCACTGGCCGACATGACAGCATGTCAGGGGCAGCGTGTGTGGTAGTAGGTACCTACATACAAGGGGCAGGAAGTTGGAACCAAGGAATCGGTGGACAGGAGCCGCGGGAGAAGTCAGAGATCGCCGTTGAAGGGCCATAATACCTAAGACAGTGGCCTTGCACATATGGCAGAGGCCAGAGATTGATACCTCTAAGCAGTGATCCCCATATTTGGCATCATTTATTCATTGTCCAGGTTCTCAGTCTTCACGCCGTTGCGTTCTCACAAGCCTTCACAACTTGCAAGCCTGCCTTGACACAGCACGTAGTGCCACAATGCTCCTCGGCATCTTATTTCTTTGCCGCGGACAGGGAAGCACTGCTGTTATATGTATGCATATATAGGTAGAAGTTCAGATGGCTTGCACCGAGAGTTAAGCTATATCCATCTCAGTCAACCAATACACTATGCTCCATACAGGATCATTAAGAAAGTAGTAACCGGTGCCGACAGGACCCTATCTATATCCGGTCCGGAGGCTCGTGACTGGGAGTGATGTGAAAGTGAAAAGATTCACAGAATGAATCCTCAATGTGTACTCTCCGTTTTGGCTTCATGGCCTCTTACACTGTGTATAATCATCACCGACTCATCAGTGCCAGCCACTGAAAGTTGAAGTGGCAGTGAAAGCCCACTGCCAAACCCATCAAGAGTTGACAAAAACAAGAACGTATAAGTCACCTTGATGTTACATACGTACCTAGGTACGGAGTACAATAACCTACGTATGTATGTATGTACATGGGTACCTACATACCACCCTGGTCCGACTTACATGGTACTCCGTACATACCTAGGTATGGTATGTAGACAGTAGCCCGGGAAGTCGAAACACAAGACTCAAGTGCATTGATGCCGTGACGGAAGTGACGGAAATGAGGGCGCGGTTCCGTCCGCGCTAAAATACTCCGTAAGTCCCGGCTCAACGAGGAACTCCCGCGAAGCAAGCTACATAAAATATTATATGTATATCACCGCGGCAGTTTCTGAAACCAGTGCAGGACACAGGTATGTAGTATCATTTACATATGTAATTAAATAGGATTCTACACTGGCATCTGCGCCTAGGCGCTTCTCGCGAGTTCGACTTCTCTTTTTCCTCGTATATCATTCGCCTTTGGCTTCAAGGCTCAATGCAACTCAATTCGTTCAAACGATAAGGTACAACACCGGTAACTTTGATCATTGCTTTAAACCATGACATATTCGCGGCCTCTCAAATAACCCAGGCGCCTATATACTCGATCATTTTGCGTAGCCGTGATGGATTACATATGTACCTACTCACTTTCACCGGCCTCGCTGTGCGTGGTCAGATCCTGCGATGACGAGCCACTGACCCTCATGAGTCGTAGCCTTCACAGATGAGGACGGCCGTGATACGCCCCCCTCTGCCTCGACCGCAGGCTCGTGTGGTGTTCTTGTGTTTCTTCGAGACACGCAATGCTTCTGCCTTGTCAATTATCAATTACAAACTGTGAGTTGGTGACATTGGTTTGGCTTCGAAAGCGTCTTTTGACTCGCAAACCTTCAAGTCAGCTGCCTCTGCGCCGAAACAACGGACTGCAGCGAGATTTGCAGCGAGAGGCTCTGCGGCAGAGGGAACACTGTCGTGTCGTCATGGCTCGTGGGACGGGACGGTTGAAACTTGAGGCACATCGGGATCGCTTTCAAGGGTCGGCTGCGACGCTAAAGCTAAAGCCTGTGTGTGACTGACAGCGACTCAAAGACGGGTTCGAGTGGTAATTCAGTTGGATGTGTTGCGAGGTCGATCACGGAGGTTGCGAATTCGGGCGTATTCAGGGTTTTGTATTCAAAGGAGTGGCTGATCGTGGTCCTTGAAGTCATGATGAGTTGATATTTGTTTTTGGCTAGTTGATGATCAGCCTACCCAAGGACTTCTCTTCAGCCATCAGCGACGGTAAGCGTCTTGCAGGTCGAGGGTTCCATCATAATGTGCGACGTTTATGAATTTGGTGATGCTAAAAGTTCCCCTGTATTCTGTTAGTCTACTTCCGTACTGTCTTTCGCATTGGTATCTATGCAGGTACATATGTACCTACATACTCCGTACCTACCTAACCTACCTAGATGTTAGGTACTTCCGTGGACATTCACCCGCCGATTGGCCAAACCCCGATATGACGATCCACTCTTCTGTCCAGGTGGCAGGCTCCAAGCTTTCACATCGCATCTCGCAAGTCGCCAACCAAACCAACAACATCCCGATTCCCATCCTCTCATAAATAACCCAAACCAGCACCAACGCGAACAGCCTCCCATCGCGCAACGACCCATCACCTCGTCAATCTTCTCCATCCGAGCCTACGACCCACGATTCCAAACAGCCAAACACAACACAAAAGGCAACCGAAACCCGCACACCAAGAACCGCGAACCAGACGGGACGACCCCCCAAGACAAAAACCCATCTGCGCCATCATAAACTCATAACCCATACAAACCTCAGAGTAAAAGAAGGCCCAAAGAAAAGGGAAAGGAACCCCAAAAAGAAAAAGAAAAAAGAAAATAAATGGACTACCAAAACCGCGCCGGCTCCAAATTCGGCGGCGGCGGCGTCGCCTCCTTCTCCTCCTCCAACGCCGACCGCCGCGAACGACTCCGCAAACTCGCCCTCGAAACAATCGACCTAGACAAAGACCCGTACTTTTTCAAAAACCACGTCGGCTCCTTTGAATGTCGTCTCTGCCTAACGGTCCACCAGAACGATGGCTCGTACCTCGCTCACACACAGGGCAAGAAACACCAGACCAACTTGGCGAGACGGGCTGCGCGAGAACAACGAGAGGGTGGTGGTGGGAATAGACATGCGGGGATTGATCCCGTGACGGGGTTACCGACGAGTGTGGTGGCTAGTTTTGGGGGTGGGAATGGTGCAGCGGGCGTGAAGAGGAATGCTGTCAAGATTGGGAGACCAGGCTACAAGATTACCAAGATTAGGGATCCGGTGACGAGGCAGCAGGGGTTGTTGTTCCAGTTGCAGTATCCGGATGCGGGGGTGGATATGACGCCTAAGTGGCAGGTGATGAATGCGTATGCGCAGCGGGTGGAGGATCCGGATAAGAATTTTCAGTATTTGCTTGTGGCGGCGGAGCCGTATGAGACGGTTGGGTTTAAGATTCCGGTGAGGGAGTTGGATAAGAGGGAGGAGAGGCAGTTTTGCTTTTGGGACCCGGATGCGAAGGAGTTTTGGATTCAGGTCATGTTTATGACGGAGAGGGAGGAGAGATTTAATGCTGCGCCGGGGTTGGGGGGGAGGAAGTGAGTGAGGGAGGGAGACGTTGGTTTTATATGCAATATATACTACAGTATATACTACAGACTGGGCCAAGGAGCATGTGGCCTTTTTTTCTTCTTCGCTTTGATGACCCTTTTCGTTGATCCATGGCCCCTTTGTTCATCACTGCCCAAAGTATAAACCCATCCCGACTCTCTCTTCAGTGGACAAAGCACCGTCCTATCTTCCTTAAAACGCTGCCAATACAAGAAATGGAAAGCGCTTTTATATGCACACAAAACATGCACCCCCCCCCCCCCCCACACGCACGCAAGAAGCTCCACCGCCTATCGAAAGTTGTTATCGAACCGCTTAAAGGTGTAGCCAATGAACGGCAAGCTCATCTCAGGCGACTCTTCCATCGGGTGGCCCATTTGCAGTGCTTGGGCCTTGAGGACAGTGGCATTGTCGGTCTGGTCGATTTCGTCGGTGGGGAAGTACGTCGTGTCAATGTTGGACGTCAGACGGGGCTCGAAGGGTGCTCGGATGCGACGCAGGCCGTCAAACTCGACGCCGCGGAAGAAGGGGTGGTTCTTGATCTCATGTGCGCCGCCGCGACCAAGACGGTTTTCAGTGTTGCACACCATGCTGCATTATGACGTTAGCGACATCTCATGGGTTTTTGTATTTTTTTCTTTCAGATTTATCTGCTGGGGAATAGGCTCAAAAAAGTCTGCTCAAGGAAACGTACTTTCGGATCAGGTTCTCAGCCTCCACCCCTAGAGTGATGTCATCAGGGAAATACAGAGTCTGTCTCCAGTTGACAATCTTGCGGTAGGTGTCGTGGCTGTCCTCGGCGCAGAATGGTGGCCAGCCCACCAGACACTCGAACATGATGGTACCGAGGGACCACCAGTCGCAGTCGAATGTGTAGCCGTGACCGGTGAAAATTTCGGGCGCGATGTAGTCTGGAGTACCAACGGTGGAATAGGCCAAGAGCCTTCTTGACCGCCTCCAGTCATTGATTTGCGACCGATTGCTGACTGTGAGATTGATCTGGTCAATGGCCACTGAGTTTCTGTCACGAGGCTTGTTGGAGCGGCCCTGCAGCAGCTGCTGGTAGTAGTTGTTGTCGTGGAGGCGATGGAAGCCGGTCGAGAGGCCGAAATCCGTCAACTTGACGTGGCCGCCCCGATCCAGCAGGATGTTGTCAGGTTTTATGTCACTGATTTAGGTCAGCGTGCGGTAAAGAAGATGGGGGATGGTACATGGAAATCAGATCAAGAAATGGCAGATGTGCGTCGATGAAGTACGTACCGATGAATGAAGCCTAGTTTATGAACAGCTTCAATAGCCAGGACAATCTCGGCAATGTAGAACCTGGTGATATCTTCGGAAAATATCTCATACTTGATCAACATGGTCATCAAGTCACCTCCTGGCAGAAACTCCATCAACATGTACAGGAAGTAGGCGTCCTGAAAAGTGGTGTACAGCTTAACCACCCACGGGCTGTCTGATTCGGCCAGGATATCCCGCTCAGATCGGACATGGGCCAACTGGTCCTTCTTGAACATTTCGGTCTTGATTAATGACTTCATAGCATAGACTTTGCCATCACCCTTCTTCTGGACCAGCTTCACCTCGCCGAATGCGCCCTTGCCAATAATCTTGATGGTGTTGTAGTTTTCAGGCTTATCCTTTGTTCGCAGGAATCGCAGATATTGACCCTCCTTGCGGCCGGCTGTCGACCATAGCTGCTCTTTCCTGACGGAACTCTGTGTGGGGTCTTGAAGTTTCTGCTCAAGCTCGCTCTGTCTGTTGAACAGTGTATTAGTACGTTAGGGCCATCAAACAGGGGCGGGCAGAGTACTATGCCGTGTGGCATGTACGAGATGCACCGGCAACACCAAAGGATGATAGATGACAAGAAAAGCCAGACGCACCTCTGGTTTCGCTCGCGTGCTCGCTTCACGCTGTCCTTGAAGAAATCAACGGCCAGCTGCGAGCACTTCTTCTGGTTGCTCATGGCATTAGGACCATAGCGGTCCGGGTTCCTCTCGGGAGCAGGGCGAAACTCGGATACTGTTGAAGTGCCGCTCTGTGTGGGCAACGGAGGCGCGTTGGAGTTGGAGTAACCGGCATAGGCGCCACCGGGTTGACTGCCAGCGGTTCGGGGTCGCTGCGAGGAGGGAGGTCCTCGGGGGGCAGCCCGCACGGAACCGCCTAGATTCTGGTGAGAGAACTGATGGGCGAGGCCGACGTTGGGATCGTTGGTGCCCGGCGTGTTAGAGCGGCCTTGGAGGTAGCCATTCTGGGCGAAGTCGTTGCTGGCGGACTGGGCGGCGCCGGGCTGTGAGAAGTAGCCCTGAGAAGCGTAACCAACAGCAGATGTAGAAGCTGAAGCAGGCGTAGATGCTGAAGCAGAACCAGAAGCTCCGTTGGGCTGCTGTTGCGGAGGCTGGAGCCCACCACTGGTCTGTTGTTGCTGCTGCTGCTGCTGTTGCTGTGCGGTGGGAGGCGAGAGGACGGGTTGCGGAAAGGTAGAGGGCGTCGTGGGGTACGCTCGGTCGTTTACTGGCAAGCGATCATTGCTGCCAAAGTCGAGGTGCAGACGGTTGCCATTCGAATCCATCTTGGGAGTATGGTCTTGTGAGGCAAACTGATCCGAGGAGATGAGAGACGTCGAGAAGGAAAAGGGACAGACGGTTGAGGTCTGAGACGAGGGAGAGGAGGTGGGAGTTCGTCCAATGGCGTCCAATGGCGGGCGGACGGCTGCGCGTTGGCGCCAGGTACAGCGCCGAAACGATTAAGGGGGTCGTTCGAAGAGATGAGTGACGGGGGAATGGAGCCAAGGATCACATTCACACAGTATTTACACTGCGCATTCGCTCACAAATGGCATACTCGTACAGTTGAAGGGGAAAGGCTATAGAATATTGAAATAAAATATAGAAAAACTAGAGGCAAGATAGGGCACGCAGCGCTGGCCGACATCTCGATGAGTCGATAGGTACTTCGACTTTGAAGCCGGCCCAATTCAATCTCCATCACCGCTTTTGTCCAATGGCAGAGGGCCGTGCCGCACCCAAGGGCCAAAAGGAGGGGCAGACCCTGACGAGTCACGACTCACGAGAGCCTAGGTACGTAGGTATGTACTCCGTAGAGGGGCCGCAGCAAAGAAAGGACTCTCCGTCTTTCGCGACTTGTGAGAAACTATGCTTGAAGCAATTGCTAATAATGCAGACCGAGGAAGTCTTGAAGTGTAACTATCTAGCACGATGAATGCGTATCCCGTCAAACACAGTTCGTGTGCAGATTGTGCAGGTCACTTAGACCGCTTGTCGCATCGAGTACTTTCCATCCCGAGTCTTATCAGATTGCGGCTTATCGGATCAGATTTGCCCGTTTTTTCTTATCGGCCAGATTTCTTTTCTCCCTTGTCCAGCTCAAAGCCAACGCAGAAGGCAGAGCTACGAGCATTCTCGCAAACCACCAGCTTCACTCCCAAGCCGTTCGATTGTCGAGGTCACAAGCGTCCCAGGGCCAGTGGCCGCGTCAAAAACTCGTAAGCAGGCAGTCAATTCGAGTGAAAGATCCTGGCGAGACTTCGCTGTCGCCTTCCGTCATGACAGACACATCGACGCCTCGAGCGAACACGGGGGCCGCAGCCTCATCGACCTCGATGCCGGCCTCAATCCCAACGTCCGCCTCATCCGCGACGCCCACACCCCCGAAGCCTCGAAATCCAGCCTTGAAAATGCTCGGTCTCCCTGCGCTGCCTCGCAAACTCCCCTCGCGGAACTGGATGATCTTCTGGGCCATAACCGGAGCGTTCACGACCGCCATCGTCTACGACGCGCGCGAGAAGAAGCGCGCTACAGCTAAATGGCGCCGCGCCGTAGAGCCTTTATCTCGAGAACTCATCGGCTCTGCCAACGCCCTGCCCCGGAAACTGACGGTTTATCTAGCAGCGCCGCCGCATGACGGTTTGCGCGTCGCGCAGGACCACTTCATCGAATACGTCAAGCCTGTTCTATCCGCGTCGGGTCTCGACTGGGACTTCGTGCAGGGGAGACAACAAGGCGACGTGAGGGCTGCCGTGGCGGGCAAGATTCGCAGAGCTCGAATGGCAGACGAGCGTCCAACGGAGCAGATGCCCCCCACGGACGACTCCATTGTCCAGGACCTGAGAAAGAAAATGGGTCTCAAGGAGTACGAGGGTGTTAGAGGAGATATCGTCGTTGGTCGTCACGCCTGGAAGGAGTACATCCGAGGCGTACACGAGGGCTGGCTCGGTCCCCTAGACGCACCGCCCCTACCGGAACCGGTTCCCGAACCTATCGCGGATACCAAGCCGGACTCAGAATCACCATCTGTCACCCAACAGGACGGCCAAGGCGAAGCAAAGCCCGAGGCAGAAAAAGAGGAGGAACAGGAAAAGAAGCCATCCAGACCGCCTCAGCCTCGCCCTCACAACACCACGGATGACTACGAATCCGCCGCTTTACCACCCACCATCCCCGCCGTATTCTCTCCCTCCGCCACAATCCCCTTCCCCCACCGTCTCGGCTTCACCCAAACATTCGTCCGCCTCGGACGCTTCCTCAACCGGCGCCACCTAGCCGATGATATTGGCCGAGAAGTCGCCGCTGTCTGTTTCGCCGCCGCGCGTGAATGGCGCGAAGCTGATGGGCAGTACGAGCAGCAACGAGCCCTCGATCACGAAGAACGCGACTGGCCCAAGGCTGTGTGGGAGACTCCTGAGGAAGACTCCGCTGCAGCCGCCGCTGCCGCTGACGCTGAGCCACCCAAGGAACGCATCTGGGCATCGGGGATGGTGCTTGATCCTCGTATTGCGCAGCGGATGCGCCGCTTCGAGATCCGGCCTGAGGATGAGGCGCGCGCGGCTGAGGTTGTGGTTCCGGAGGAGGAGGTGGAAGGATGGGTGAAGGGGAGTGTGCGGGGAGTATGGCGATGGGGGGTGGCTTCGTTGGGGAGTAAGCCAAGGGGGCCTAATGTTGGGAATCTGGATGATGAGTAGGTGTGAAGATGCCGTTGGGTATGTCTTTGACATTGGCTGCTTTGCGCTCTTCTCCTTGGGTGTGGTCCTTTTTTGTGGTCTTGTTCGGCTTCTGGACCTCATATTTGTTTTTGTATACATACATACTACGTTTCCGTCGTGTACTGCGCTTGTTTCGGGTGCAGTACGCTTCGTTCTGTACTACACTCTCCTCCTGTACACTAACTACCCCTTTACGTCTTGACTATGTATCATCAACGGTGGAAAATATAGAGAAACACCCCGGGCGGCGGGCATGTTCTGCTTAGCTAGGCTGGCGTGGCTGGACGGCTGGCTGCTTTGGTGGAGGTGTTGAAAAGGGATCTTTCATGGCGTGTTAGCATACGCGGAGTCATATACTATAATGTACATCATGCATCATGGACACATCTCAGATCTCGGCTGCTTTTCGTTGAAGAGGCGGCTTGTTGTAATGGTTAGCTGGGCTTGTGGGCAGGTTTTAGACATAGAGGCACTTTTTCTAAAAACCATGTATGTATATATACGTTACCATATGACCTTTCGAATTTGGCCGAACAACATGGCTGGGTAATGTAACAATTCTCTCAATCGGCGAAGGGTACTGCTTCATCTTCTTTGTCGTTCCCCAGCCCTAAGACACAAAAGCCAGTTCGTCCAAATGAATCGATATTCGTATAACTGAGCATATCAGTGATATCACCAGCAGTGAAGCTTAAGACTTCTAATTCGAGTCGTTCCCAAGTATAAGACACAGAAACTTGCTTTCAGTGAGAACAACGTGTATACAGATGTACCTATACCGTCTATCGTTTATCATCCCCATCATCCGACCCGTAGCTTACCAGTAAACTCTCGGTTCAGTGTTTCGATCACATTCCCCCTGTTCCCCTTATGTTGTCTCTTCTTGACCAGCAGACATGCATCCCAGTGCATAGTAAGACGTACAGCGTTATCTTTAGCCATCCCCTCACTATCAGTGATCACGCTCAGTGACTTACTTACATGTATAACGGCTGCGTAGTCTTCTCTACATTTCTTTCTCCCTTCCCTATCTTCTCCCCATCATTCATCATCGCTATCATCCGACCCGTAGCTGACCAGTAAACTTTTTAGTTTCGATCCCATTCTCCCTACTTCCCCTGATCCTGTCGCTTTTTGACCAGCAGGAAATACATCTTCCTTTTGCGTCTCCCTCGACTTATCCTTTGCGAGAACCGCCTGGCCGTTCTGCGCGCCATTCTTCTCCTCGGCTATGGGCACTTTCTCCCCACTGCTACTTATCTTCCTATCCTCCTCTTTAGGCTCCTGGCTTTCTTTGCTCCCCGTGGTATCCTTGGCGTTTTTAGCCTCGTTGGTCTCCTCGATAATCCGAGTCTGCTTGATCTCCTTGACCCCCTTGCTCTGCCTCGTGTCCTGGGCACCCTTAGTCGTCCTGATATCCTTGGCTCCCTTGGTATTCGTAGCCCCGTCAGCCTCCTGGATATCCTCCCTCTCCTTGCTCCCCTTATCCCGGGCCTCGTCGCCTTCTCCCCCAACTTTCCTCTTCACCAACCCAATCCTCTCCCTCTCCCGTCCCCTCTTCCTCTTTCGCCCTGCGCCCCATTCCACGGTCCCAGCACTCTGCATCTCCCCTACGCCCGCTCCCGCTCCCACTACCGCATCCTCATCTCCCTCCACGCCCACGTCCGCGCCCACAGCTCCCCCGCCGCTCGTCCTCCTCTGCTGCTCCCGAAACGCTCTCAACCCTTCCTCCGTTTCCCTCCTCACGCGCTCTTCTTCCATGCGCTTGGCGGCTTTGACCTCGTCCAGAAACTCAATCTCGTCGTCGTCCAGTGGGCGGAACTGGTTCCGGATTTTGGTCTGTTCTTCAAAGGCGGCTTGTTTGGCGGCTGTGAGATGATTAATGCTAGTTCATTCAACCAACGGGCTCTTTTTCCACTGTTTTTTTTTTTACGGGAAATGTTCAATGGTGTTTTGTGAAGCCGTGAAGCATGTGGTCTCAGGGGATTTAAACTGGGAAGCTAGGGAGTCGGGACTCTAGCTCTCGTGGTTTTTCTGTCATTTGGCACCAGGCAGGTCGGCTTCCTTGATATGTTTTTTGCCACATCCTCTTTTTGCCGTGCCTATTCTGCCAATGTACTTCTTGGCATATCCTCCTGACAGTGGACACACTCCCTCCCAAACAACAACACGATTGCAAAACAAACATAATAAGCACATATTAACGCAAAACTACTTGGAGAAAATGAAAAAAAAAAAAAAAAAAAAAAAAAAAAAAAAAAAAAAAAAAAAAAAAAAAAAAAAAAAAAAAAAAAAAAAAAAAAAAAAAA
>SRPX01000421.1:0-22692 GCA_018360215.1 Claviceps spartinae
ACATACATACATACATACATACATACATACATACATACATACATACATACATACATACATACATACATACATACATACATACATACATACTTCCAATCTTCACATCTTCGAATGCTGATCCTGGATTGTGCCACGTGCCCCGGCACTGTTTCTACGCGCTAATTCCTGATTCCAGCGGCGAGATCGTCTTGAACAGGCTTCAGCTTTCATCTCAGCGACTCAGCCTTAGCTTTCGGCGAGCAGGGTGACAAGATATCCAAAAGGTGCTTTTTGGCGGACTGAGTCAAATGTTGGCCGAGTCCGCTAGGTATCTCCGAACCGTGAACGACATGAGTGAGCATCAGATGATGAGTGCCAAGCCTGGCGGGACCAATATTCGGAATTTGTATGTATCTGTGGCTACAAACATAGGATGTATACGGAGTACATACATACGTATATTGCACATGCACACGCATACGTACTCCGTAGTTGCATACACAACTGTACGTACAGGAACGACAGTGGTAACGGAACATGACGTCGCTTCCCAGCCCCAAACACAACCAGTTGCAGCGGCAGCGGCAGTGGATATGGGACGGAGGGTCACTATGGGATGCGATGTCTCTCCAACATTCATCCTAAATTTAATTTTCGAAACGCTTGTCGCCGTCTTCATGCTCAGATCATCAGCAAGAAACAGCGTCATTTGGCGGGGCCTTCGTCCCCTGCGACACGCGAATCAGAAGTGTCATGTCTGATCAGTGGTCAGTGGTTGAGTCGTGACACACTTGTACACTCTCTGAGTCTCTGTACGGAGTATACTTGTACCTTGGTAGGTACACTTGTAAGTTGTACGTACACTTTGTGTGTCAAGTTGACGCACCCGCAGTGCGAGACAATGCGAGACCGCTTCTAAATGCGCGCAATCAAGTTTGGCAATTCTGAATGCGGATTGCCGTACGTACTTCCGTACATTGCCCATTCCGCGCTTGATAAGTGTGCTAGAGGGCTTTTGACAAAGCTCACGCATGGCTTGATAAGCTGCCATGTTTGGTGACTTTCGCTGGCTCTACGGAGTACGTAGTACGGAGTACATAGGTAGGTAGTTAGGTACTCCGTAGAGACTGGACAGACCCCACGACTTGCCTCCATCGCGTGGTTTGGTTCCACCGTGGCGATTCGCCGTTTTGAACAGCGGCAGCGGCTGGCAAAGCTGGTAACTTTCCGTGCGGAAAATGCATCAATGGTATCTATAATTCAATAGTCACAAAGATGCAGAGAAGTCGCCCGCTCCATTGGCTGGTCATTGGATGGTCATGGCCTGGCCATTGGAGGGCGTTGGGGAGCAGTGCAGGCCAAGTGCAGCGAGTGCAGCGCGTGCAGGTCAGCCAACTTCCAAGTGCTCAGTGCAAGTCCCGTCGGTGCAGCAGCTGGGCCGTGCCTGCCTTCAGACTGACGTTCAATGGGCCCCAGCCTTCCACGTCCTGGTGACGGCTGGTGGCGGCTGGTGGCGGCTGGCAGGGGCATGGGCGCTGTCGAAGCCCTGTGTACAGTGTCGGGCTCTCAGCATGCAAGGATGGACCGCATGCACCGTGTGTCGGCACTGTAGGCCGCCGCTGTGGTCGCCGTACTTTCCGCACTCATGTCCCACGTTGCCAATCTCCTTCCTTCTTTCCTTCTTTTACTCCCCGTCGCTACTTCTCTCTGCTGCTTCCTTCCAAGTTCCGACCAACACAGCAAGTGCGCTTCTTTGGACCGGACCGACGTTGACCAGACTGGTGGACGGCGACCGGAAAAGCTTCAAGTTCCGTCGCCTCTGCCGCCTTCCTTGATATGCTCCTTGCGGCATCCCAACCGTATTCGACCGTTTCATGCATTTTCTCACAACCGGTTGCCTTTCCCGACACTCTTGCTCTTTACCTGAGACCTGAAGCTCAGCCCCTCCATCGGGTCCAATACGCTCTCGCCCTTCACCTCTGTGGCCCTCTCTCGTGTCACCCGACAACCTCCCGGCCATCCCGCCGTCTGGTCGACTGATCGTCGCCTTCGGCTCTGCGTCTACGTTTCTACCTCTGACATCTTCGCCTTGAGTGCTCTCCCTTCTTGGTTGCTCTTTTCTTTCCCTGTAGATAGGAGAAAAGGCGGCCAGGGAGCAGAAGAATACTCGACACAATTGTACTTGGCTGGGCGGTGTGTTTGCTTGTGGTTGCTGCCCCACCACGCAGTTACAGCTGGCAACAAGTCACCACCTCACCAACAACACTTTGGCTCCCGCACCCGCGACAATCAGCAGCTCGACCATGCTTTTAAGCGACTCTGACCCGAGACTTTCGTCTCGCGCGACCACAATGTCGAATGCCTCAAGTGCTAGCACTGCGGTGAGCAGCAGCAATGCTCCCATCGTCGCAGACGACTCTGGTGAGCTCAAAGTCCCACTTGCCGAACTCGTTGACCCGGCCTGCAAGCACTTCATTGCCCCTCATGTTGTCTTGATTTTGCCCTTCCTCGGCCGGCATTCATGAAGAGGACAAGAAGGGCGCCCTTCAACCGCAGCATTCATGCTGTTCGCTATCATCGTTCTCAGACCGTTCTTGTCTCGTCCCTTTGTTGCCTATACCAGTGTCTGGACCGTCTTTTGGCAACGTCTGGTCTGCTTGCTCTGCTTTGGTATTGTGTCAGCGCTAATCATGATGCGTCGCTTCTTATGATAGCCTCTACTATTACCGTGAATACCAAGGCGCCAGCGGCCAGCTTTCCCCCACCCAAGACGGACAAACCCCGCCCCCATGTCTGCGCAACTTGCCAGCGATCGTTTGCACGTCTCGAGCACCTCAAGCGACACGAGCGTTCTCATACCAAGGAGAAACCATTCGAATGCCCCGAATGTGCACGTTGCTTCGCCCGCCGTGATCTACTGCTTCGCCACCAGCAGAAACTACACCAAAGCTCAACCCCTTCCTCTCGGACTCGTAATCGACGCGAATCTGCCAGTGGCGCCACCCCCACCCAAAACCGACGCAAAAGCAGCGTTGCTGGTGTCAGTGCTATTGCGTCCAACGCCCCGGCAGCTCCCATGAGACCAAGAGCAAACACGATAAGCCATGTGGACGGTGCTGCCATTCAGATGATGGCTGCTTCTGCCAATACCTCGTCAGTTGGTCGCGGAGCCTTAGGACACAGTCGTCATCCAAGCTTGATTGGCCTGCCAATGCACAACTTGGACCACGTTTTTGGGGGTATGGCCGCCAATTTGGGTCAGAGAGGCTTGCAGCATGGACTGCCCAAGCTCGCGACGTCTCCCATGGGCAATAACGACTTCAACGTCAGTGGCTTGCGCACCGCACCGCCCATGGCCATATTCCCCGAGTTCGACTATGACGGGCTCTTCTACGGCCAGGGGTCCACCATCAACCCCAACGCCCTTCACTACAATGACTCTCCACAGTCCTTGACCCTGGATCAGACTTCTCCCTATGGGCATAGTTTTCCAGATCTTACCTCTATCCACCACTTTGACGATAGCTTGGAATGGATGAGTGGGTTTGAACATCAGATGACATTTGGCACCAGCGAAAACATGATGGATGGATCCAGCCCGTCAGCCATTAGCACGACGAGCCAGAGTGGAATTAGCGATGTAATGGTAGATGGATCGAATCACCGGACTCCGGCAGAGACCAACTCCATGTGGCAACCCTCGGCCATGGGTCCTCCACAGATGCCGAACCCTTTTGCGATGGACTTGAATGGTTCGGTCTTTCCAGATCTTCTTAGTGGTGCTCCTTTGTCACCTCAGCCAGCTACTCAAAAGATCACTGACTCTTACTTCTCCGCGGCCCCAACTTCCCTGAGCTTGTTGAGCTCGCCCGTCGTATCTGGTGGAATAGAATCTCTCACATCACATTGAAGAGCCCACGTCAGTCTCCAGGCCACCCCGGACAGTCCCGTCATTTCCTGGACCTGAAGGTGGGAATGACTGTTGCTTCGCCCGTGACAATCACAACAGACGCCACTCGGACTGCCATTATGACCATCCATTCCCACTCTGCCCTCTGGTCATTGTAATTATTCTGCCCTCATCATTAGGCTCTCCTAGGTCCAGTCATGAAGACGAGGGCAACGATAGCGGCAAGCAGCGATCACCTTTTTCACCCTTTCACCCGTTGGCTGCCGCCTTTCCCTGCACTTGGGAGTTGCAAAGGAACGTCCAGGCCAACTCTGACTGTCATCTACGCATGGCTTTCCTGTACACCCGCTATTTTTCGTTGTGCTTCTAATGATATAGGGCAATCGAATGATGGGAGCGGCTGGATGCTTGCTGGTTGCTGGTCGCCGCGGTGGTTCTTGGAGCCGTCGAGATAGAGCAGGCCGAGTTCAGATAATCACAGCAGCAGCAGCAACCCCGTAGTGGCATGTCATTGACCCACAAGACTAAACTGCGTCTGCGGTCGTGTTGTATGCTGCCTTGTCGACGACATATCTGTGGCTCATGCCCATTCTCAAGTCAGCGTTGTGGCATCGACGGCACTTGTGGATCATGGCACCAAAACGAAGAGCAAGCGGGACTCTGGCGAGAACCGAAGCCCTGTTCTCGTTATTCTCACCGCCGCTTCTTCTACTCTTATTCTGAATGTTGAAGCCCGTCTTCTGCTGCGAATTTCTTGCGGCCGAGACCAGCGCTACCTCGCCCGCCAGAGCGGTATCGAAGCCGCGAAAACCTCTCACTTGCCGTCAACACTCGTTTTTGCGAGCATATACGAACGAAAGCAGTATGTGTGTATTTTCTGCACTGGCCTCGTCTGGTGTACCTTGAGTAGACATGAAGCCGAGCGCCTTTGAGTTATTCTCTTGTGTAAGCGCTGCGCAAGTCTATCTGGAATCACGCGGGGATGACAAGACAGCGGGGCCTGGACGGATGTGGAATACGAGATGCATCACAGGTAGCGATGGTATTGAAGGTTGGCGGGTCGCAGGGTTCAGCACAATAAGTGATGCCCGACCCATTGGTGCTAGACGCCTTGTCATATACCTTTGCTACTATTCATCTAGACCAAGTCTATCACGTAAAGCTTCTTGTCAATATGGAATGGCAAAGAAGGATCTTCGTCATAGGATTGAATGGCATGAGGGACGTAGTCTCGATACCATAATGGCAATTAGTATAGTCTGGTCATGCTAAGTTAAAACTGTAGAAGTTCAAGACTTGATTGACCGATTTGAATGAAGCTTTCTTACAATCAATCCTGTCTGGTGGTGCTCTGCTTACTCCGTAGTCTCAATGGTCTGTGTATGGCGGCATTATCCCCGCCGGGTACTCTGTGAGTCTGTAGTCTGTACACATGTCGGAGTTTGGGATCCATAGACAATGCTTGATCAAACCCTTTCCCACAAGGAGACTCACTTCGATACTGAACAGCATGCCGGCCATTGGACAGCATGCTGGCGGCATGTTACCGCCCGTCATGAGGCATTAAGGCCGCAACGTGGGAGTGCAGTAGTCAGCATTTTTTGAGTTTGATGCAATGCTGCTTGAGGCATCACATGGCAATGGACATGCATCTAATGTGGGTATGGGTTGTATTATAGAGGCGAATCAAAGCTTACGCAAGATTGTTATGCTTTGATTCGTATCTTATTGCTTATATAAGCTGCTCTGTTTGTGAAGATGGAGTTGAGACTTTTAGTAACCTCCTCTCTGGATGGATAACGTACTGTAGCTCTTTAGGTATAAAAGGGGTGATGTCTTCGGTAGCAAAGTTGAAATTCCATCCATGTTATGTGTGATTGAAGCCGGAGAGGGAGGTTCTCATCAAGGAACCCGAGTTCCAGTTCACATGTCACACTGTTGTATTATCAAATTTGTTGTTTTCGACAATGTGTACTTGCTTTTATTATCGGATCTTTGCAAAATCATTCCCAGATTCTTCCTTCTTCCCTGTGGCTATACTTTCTCCCCGACTCGCTCTCGCCAAGATCCTCTCCTCTGCCTATTGGCGGATACAGCGACAACACCTTCAACACCCGTCGCGGCGTCGCCTTCATACACTTCAAAAGTTCAAATCATTCTCCCCCGACAAAAAAATCCCCAGCTAGCTCCTCAGCAGATCTCCAGCCCGTCATACATCCAGCGTCAAACTTGCAGACCCTCTCCCGCACACTCAGCCATCGAATGGATGATGGAAAGATGAAATCTTCCCAATGGTGAGTTGTACTTGAAAATAGTAAATACTCTCCGATAGATGAGCTCCCGTCAACATTGTCTCCCAAGAAACACATTTCCAAGCCCCAAGAACCCTGAACACAGAGCTGCTGATCCCCAGAACCTGAAGGTGAGCCTTGAGCGAGACCTGAGTATGCCAGTGGTCTTGCAAAAAGCCCCCCCAGGCGAGCTCCCATCAACAATACATCGTCCTCCAGAAGGCGACTCAAACCCAAGCCCAACCCAAAACCAAAGTCAAAACCCAAACTCAAGCAGCCGGGGGAGACGTCATCCAAGATTCCAAAGCGTCAATCCTCACACTGAGAATTCGATGGCTTGCTTGCTGTTTGCGATTCTGAAGCAGAAAAATTGAAAGGACATCATTGGTGGGCTTGCCTGGCCCTGGGCCTGAAACAGCCTCAAAAGCCGCAGCCAGAGAGACACCACTGGACAGTGGCGATTCAGAACATCTATGCCAAGAACGACATCCCTTCGACCTTGAAGAGTCAAGCTGAACAGATTAGTAAGTACACGTGTCACGACTATGAATTCATGAAGGACCGAAACTAATGAAAAGCGAGTCAGTATGCGTGAAAGGGAAGTGCTTGTAAACGTCGCTCTATACGACGGTCGACTCGGGCCAAGCTTCCTATCTGCAATGGCGCACGGCGGGATTCGAAGGGAGGGCTTACCTAGGTAGGAAGCTTTCTGGGTAGAGTATTCCCGAGCTCCGTGATATCACAGACTTATTTGGCCCACGCAATAAGTTCGAGTTCGAGGTTAAGGACGGTCTGCTTGTTGTACACGTGTCCTTTTACAGCGTCACAGAGGAAGTAGCTGCTACTCCGCGAAGCGGACGTAGCGACAAGCGACATGTCCTGGCGGGATGATGAATCGCCTTGTTGAATTTGCGAGTCTTCCTTTTCTTGTTCTCTGTCGGAGTCCCTGATGTTAGCGGTGTGCGAATAGGCGGATACATTACGCCGGTCAGCACGTTCTGCAGGAGTTTCGGTGGCCACACCCCCCAAGTCAGATGAAAAGCCTCGAGCAGAGCTTGAAGAATCGAATTTCTGGCAATCGAAATGTCTTGATTCGTAGTCTTCAACAGGCTTGAAGGGTCGCGAAACATGGGCGTGAAGTGCAGTGAGTGGAACGCGTTGAAGGGCTGTAGTGCAATGCTGCTGAGCCTTGTTTGGCCGATCAGGGTCAGCGAAGTGAGGAGTTTGAGAGACGGAGCAGAGGATGTTCAAGCAACTATTACGGCATATTACGGCAAAGTCAAAGAGCCTGCCATCAACTATACACGTTCTTGGCTGAGACCCTGGTGGTTTCCACTGCCAGCGGGGCCAATCCGAGACACCAAGAGGTAGAGGTTACTCCGTATGTTGGTGAGTAGCCTGACCTCGCTCGTCGTTCGTCCATCCTATGTTGCTTTTGGCTAAATGCCACTCACTCCTTTGTCACCCGACCCGCCCCCACGGCGGTTCTTAGGGTTCAACATTCTAGCACGTACATTGTCGCGAGATTCTGGGAGGTTGAGTTTCGTCTTCGAGCGGCCACGACGGACGGCAGAGTCTTGAGACATTTTTGACTGCGGCAGCGACTTCGAAGTGGCATGGTTTTCTGCAAGCCAGGGCAGTGTCCCAAGCGTGGTCTCACAACTCACAAGAGGTCTTAAATTCGGTTCCTCCAAGTATCCTCGCCAGGCTTGGGGTCTGTCCGGAAGGGCGAGCTTGTCGGAAGGAAGGTCTGTGGAGTCTTTGGAGGAGAGGACGCGAGCAGGCCGAATTGCAAAACTCCAGGAACCAAGAACCAGGAAACTTCGGATCGATTGCCCCAGGACCAGGTTACTCAGAAGCTTTCATTCCAGGATCCAGGAAAATTATATAAAATCGCCCCCTTGGGCCGGGTTTCTCAAGCGCTCATCTCTATATCCAGGAAACTCATGACCTGTATACTGGGTTTTACCGTTGAACGAAAGCTCATCTTCTTGGAAACCAGCCTGCAGTTTTCTCAAGACAACCTGGAATTGCGTCAGTAAAAGATGGCGCAGCCAAAGCTAGCTAATGTTAAAATCTAGGTGCCAAATCAGAGGAGCACGAAGATGCTGCAAATGTCTTCGTGCCCCGTTAGTGATTCTTGGCTATTCCGCATTGCGGGAGAGTTGTTACAAAAGTGGGAGATAGCAGACTTGGTCCTGATGAAGGAGCCTATGCCGAGTTCACTCTCTTGTAGAAAAGAGTATTCATCCAACTTATCACCACGGTATTGTTGAAGACGCGGAGATGGCCCCTATATCCCAATCTTAAAGGTTACAGGTAATGTGAGCTCTGTTGTCAGCCTTCATGGGCGAAGAAGCGCCAAGCTTTGTTAAAAGTTGTTAGAAGATCTTGGAGTCATTTTTGCCTTCATTCTCGTTTTCGTTCTCTTCTTCTTCTGCGAGATGTGTGCACTCCGTTGCTTGCTAACGAGAGTACACTGCCTGGTTGAAAAGGGGGAGCTTTGGATGTTGTCAGTTATGTAGAGTGCAACCATTGTCGGGATGTGGCTGGGGGTTGCTTGTCGGGCACGGGAGGACTTTTTGCGAAAGGGTGATCATCATCATCAAGGTGGCGAAAACTCGTTGGATGATGTCTCCGATCTGATCACATCTGGTTTCGACAATTACGAATTATTGATGGGATAAATAAAGTTGTTCACCATTCTTCCAAAGCCCTCTGCCTTCTAAATCTCTCATATTTATACCTGAATTGTTTGATGTTCGCCTTTTTTTTTTTTTGAAGAATCATTGTTGGGCGGATCCGGAGCCTAGCATGCCCGAGGGGTCGTTGTCTATCCGTACAGAAGCAATCGGCTCATGCAACTTGATAGGCAATGGTAGCTAAATCCAATATCTGTCATGCTGGAGCATTCCATGCATATGGCATCATGTGATGACTTCACGCGCCATGCATGGCATATTTGCATGGAAACTCAAAACATGCTGACTGATGCAGTCATACGTTGTCGACTTAATGCCTCAAGACTCCGTATGTCCGACATGCTGAAAGCAACTGCGGAGTAAGAGAATGATCCGCTTCTATTTGCACGGCTGGGCTCTCCCCGAGGTCAGACCGTGTATCTCGTGGCGCGTAGATGATCAGCGACTTGCACTGACGGACGAAGAACACCATCTTGAAGTCTGTGGCACGATGACGAGAATTCCTATGAGTGGAGGCGATTTTGTCATTGCTTTTACTCTTATGACTGGTTTCATCCTCACTTTCGCTTCGTGCCTGCTTCATCTGGCGAATGAAGAAGCTGTAGAGATGTCTGCAGACAGGTGGACGAACGAGTTCACGACTCGCGACGGACCGAGGACGACAGCCGCGCAATTGTCGGGGTTTGAGCGTCATTGAGCGTCGTTGATGGAGTCTCTTCATGCGTGTCTGTAGACTGTGGATGCAAAAGGCAAGTAATATGTAACAAGCTCACAGACGAATCGAAGTGCTCTCTAACCGCCAGGCATGCCACGAGTCCCATAGCCAAGACGCGCCGAGACGTCGCATCGCTTGTTCCCGTATTAACAGAATTGCCAGACGATAACATGACAGACAAAGTAGAGCAGACACGCAGCCGCAGTACTTCACCGAAAATACAGTGCCCCCTCCCTCTCCTGCATACTAGAACAGAAATCTCTGACACTTTGCCGCCTGACTTGGCATGTCACTCATAACTCCTCGTAAGTTGGGATATCGCAAGCAAGCAAACAAACAGGCCTACCTGGTCAGACCCTTCGTCTGCTTGATTTGCTGTGGCGGCCGCGCTGGCAGATGTCGTAGAAAGCGTGTTCATGATGCAGTTGTGAACTTGTGATGGACCATGGAACCTTCTCTCGGGACTCGGAACAAGCTAAAAAAGGGAAACAGGCCGAGGACTGTGACCTTTCTCAAGAAAAGAACACTGCCCACTCCGTTCGCGTTTCCCCTCACATTTCCCTCCACACAACACTATTCCCGAGAAACAATTCTAGCATTTTCGCATCAACACGTAGCTAATAATTACCCTATCATGTACCAGTGCATCATGCCACACGCGCGACACTTTGATCGATCAGGATCTCCTCGCTTAAGCGTAATTTTATTCTTTGAGACGTGGAGGGTGTGATATTTCGGTCCTTGTGGCGCGAATGTGACATAATAACCGCGTAGTGCACCGTCTCTTCTGCTTGTGATCGTGCATCATATACATGAGTCGATGACACGTTGAAGGATATTCTTTACGGCCCAGAGGCGGTAAATCAAGAGGGAGAGGAGGCAGGTCAGGTTTCTCAATGTGAAATTTTGTAAGATCAAGTTCACAAACACGTCGTGTGTAAGATTAAGTTCACAAACATGTCTTGTGTAAGCTTAACTTCACAAACATGTAGCTCCATCATTCGCATCCTGCTCATCGAAATCGCCTGAGTCGAAGAGCCTGTGAATAGCAGTGAAGGCGTCATTATCATGGTATCTACCGATTGGCGTACCCCGTGAGTTGTCGAGTGTGATTTCCACGCTATCACTCGATGGTATCGTCGCCATTCCTCGCAACGGCTTGCGATAAAAATTACCATTGCTGGCTGCACGAAGATGCTCGTAGAAGCGTTGTTGCGTAGCAGAACGGCTCGTGTCGTAAATGAATTACTCGCTGGGAGCTGGAGATGGTTCTCGTACGGAGTGGAGGGAAAAAACGTCATCGGCTGCCTCGAGCCCCTTCCATCTCTTCCAACGCGTGAATCTGGTACGCTTCGGCTTGCCGTCGCCATTCATCTCATACTTGTCGTGTTTCACCATTCAGCTTTCAATTTTCAGCTGCTCAGCTTTCAATAAGAGGACGAGAAGTTGAAGCAGCTGAAAAAGCAGGAGGATGAGAAATCGAAAGTTGAATGGCGGAAACACGACGAGTATAATATGAATAACGATGGCAAGCCGAAGCGTACCAGCTTCAAGCGTTGGAAGAGATGGTCCATGGAAGGGGCTCGAGGCAGCCGATGATGTTTTTTCCCTCCACTCCGTACGAGAACCATCTCCAGATCCCAGCGAGTTATTCTCTTACGACACGGGCCGTTCTCGATGATGTTCTTTCCCTGATATAGGTAGGTAGTCAGGCGTTTAGTGTTGCTGCGGCGAGGGCGATCTTGGCCGATCAAGACGTCGCGCGCAGCCTTCACGGCGGCGATGGCCTTCGGCTGAGGTGGCATAATGCACTGTTACGTGATGGGGAAGTTATTTGATACGTGTCGATGCCAAAATTCTAGAAATTGTTTCTCGAGAATGGTGTTGAGGGGAATCATAAATGTGAGGGAACCGCGACGGAGCGGTGTTTTGTTCTCGAGAAAGGTCACAGTTCTAACTTCTCGAGTACCTTAAGGTACCTAATGTAATGATTGTGGGTACCTTGTATGGAGTTATGTACCTTACCCAAGGTTACATAGGTATGTACCTAGGTAGGTTAGGTACCGTAGGTACCTGGTACATACTCCATCGTGTTGCTTGTCTTCGCCCGCGATCACGATATCATCCGTCGCCACGTTATGCGCGATGCATGGGTCTCTGCAATCTTCCTAGCACACCATGTCTTCATCCCGTGCCTTGGATGCCTCCAAGCCCGAATCCACGATGCGTGATCTGGTCGAGTCTGGTCGCCAAGCTCGTGAGAACGCGATAAAGAAGCACATTTATTCACTTCGCCAACACTGATGCAGAACGAGGTTTTTTTTTTTTTTTTTTTTGAATGCTTTATTGGGCGGGGTGAGCCGCTCTCCAACGCCATCATGGCTAAACAGTTGACGTCCTTTGACCTTGTCTTTCCCAAGGAACAATGGATCAGCATGATTGTCCTTGACGATCCTTTAACCGGCACAACTGGTACGACCATTTACCACGACTCTCAAAACGACACTATTGAAGAAAGCAGTATTTGGCATTTAAAAGGCTACGAATGGTTGCGTGGGACTTCCTCAATTCACACCTTGGGACTCTATGAATTCTGCTTCCCTGTCGATGCCGCAAGCGACGAGGATTCGCCCCTGCTGCGATTTCTGGCCACGTTCCCGAACCTGCGCACGCTTAAAATCAATTCTTCGAAGTACAGTGCACCCGACTTTGTGAGCCTGGTGGTTTCAATTATGAGGGTCACGCATCTCAAGACTATCTACACGACATGTGTTGATGGCAAATACTTGGACCAGCTAAGGGAGACGGCACAAGAACACGGCGTGCAATTGATGAGTCAATTTCCGGAACAGCAGTGGCCGATGCTGCTGGAGTCATAAACGCTTCAATGTGTGTGTTTTGTGCGTGCGTACGGCACGGACATATATCGCTGCAGCCGCCCAATGCCATCGTGATGCCCATTGGCCATTGGCCAGCAACGGCAAGATTGAGTCAGCGGCCGCGGGTAAGGGTGTTCAAGGCCATTCTTTTGACGTTGGGGTCAACAAACTCCCACCGTTGTAGCCGTCGGCGGTGCTGCACAATTATTTTGACGATCTCTTCGGTACCTTGGAATCTGGGTCGATTGAAGAGCGTTGGCTTCGTCAAGAAGATCTGCGATCAACCGCACGAAATATACCGTCCCATCGGCTCCTTTTCCTGGATGAACGAGTTCATTTTGAGAGTCGAGATCGTCGTCGAACATCGACTCATCTGGATTAGTAAAGGAAGACTGGCAGTAGCACTATAAGGTATTCGGCGTGGACAATCACCCACACTTCATCTTCGTCAATCAGCGCATGTTATGCATTGCTGTCTGGTTGAAGTTCGAGCCTGAAACAGGATCCTGCAAGACGATGAGCTTCATCACACTACCAAGTACGACGAGAAGATTGCGATCCCTAGACAGTCTGGACCGCGTTGTCAGCGAGTCGGACTAGCATCATAGATCCATCTCAGCAGTCGGGCAGCATTGGCACGGTATGGCACCGCTCATGATGTCAAGGGCGAGACAGTCAACACCAATGGTTTCCTGAGGTCCCGATTTCTGAGCGCGACTACAACTTAGCAGTGCCACCAAAAGGATGAACCGGGGATGAGATCGCGCTGCGATGGCTACAAGAGGTTTTTGTTCCCCAGAGAACAGAGAACGGCGAAGGAGATGCAACTCCTTGTTGTTAGTGGCCATGATCATAGAATAAAAAGACTATCTCAGGAGTGCTGGAAACAGACATAAGAATGGTCTTTCTATCGTCGCACTCGCACGTTCTTCAGCCGCTTAGTATTGCAAGCTCGACGCCGATGAAGTGTGCCTATTGTCGGAAGCTTGCCCGAACGGCTTTGCATATCTTGTTGCGTTGTGTCACGTTGTTTGTCTTTTTGTGTCGTCTTTCGTTGCGTTGCGTCCTCCGTTGTGACTTGTTCTATTTTGTCTTCCTACGTGTGTCTCGTTATACTTTCTTGTGTTGCTTTCTGTCCTCTTTTGCGTTCTTCTCCATGCCCTTCGATTATCAACCGTCAGTCACTCTATCTCAACCATTCCTTGGCGTTGTCGCTGTCCACAATCACACCTCCGTCTAATGTGATCGGCCCCCCCATTTGAGATGCCCGCTGTTACACGTACGTCTCATGTCGATAACGTGCCACTTTTTGAGCTTGTTTCAGGGTTGTGTTGTAACTTGTGCGTCACTGGGCCTGTCACCTGGAGCACGTTATCAGGTTACACGTCTGTGTGTGTTTGCATGTGATGTGCGAGAACCAAGACGAAAACAAGCACCTTTTTCCATCTTACTATGTAATACATACTTAAAACCCGGCGACGTCAACGCGCAGACATCAAACAGGCATTCGTACCGTCAAGGCAATTCTTCCTTGAGTCAAGGGGCTATTCAAGAAGAACCTTTGAGAAGCATGGAGTCGTCTTCGGAGATAGCAGCTGGGCTAGAACAGGAACAGGAACAGGAACAGGAACAGGAACAGGAGCAGGAGCAGGAGCAGGAGCAGGAGCAGGAGCAGCCTCAGCCTCAGCATCAGCATCAAGACAATCAACAACAACTCGAAATGCAAACCCCATTCCCATTAGCCTTCAGCACCTCCCTCGCCCGCTTCACAGTGCCCGCCTCCCAATACATCTCCCTCACCTACTTCCTCTGGCACGAGATCGCCACCAGTGCCCTCCTCTTCAACAACATATCCAAGGTCCCAAAGATCCTGCTTCTGCTACGCGCCTCGCCCCCCCGAGTGGCAGCTTCCAGGCGGCCCAGTCGACGATACCCGCGATGAGTCCATCCTGCACAGCCTTGTGAGGGACGTACACGAGGAGACGGGGCTGAAGGTCGTGCATGTGCACAGAGCGGTATCGCCGCCGATTGCGTGGCCCAGGCCCATGTCATTAGCCGAAGAAACGTTTCCGGCGCCGCAGGGCTTTTGGAATAGTAGTCGGACCAAGTTGATTGCCAGGTTCATGTTTGAGGTACAGGTGGCGGAAGGGGGGGATGAGGGATTGGATGGTGATGATGGAGTGGTGCTGGATGAGAGGCAGTATCGCGACTGGATGTGGGCGACTGAGGAGGAGGTGTATTCGAGCCTGACTTTGACGCCGCCGGATCAGAGGCGTATTATTCTGGAGGGGTTTAGGTTGAGGGAACGGTTTGGTGCGTAGTGGCGTGTAAATGGCACTTATATGGCAACACACGTGTATGGCTGTCTACATGAATAAATAGGCTGTGGGCTCTATATATGATCAATGGACATGCTATGTTTCTACGCTGCTTCTACAGATGAAATAACTGGTGTAACAACTTCGTAGCCCATTCTAACCATTGATAAATCACCACCTATATGTACATGCTCCTCATTGATCTCTGTATTTACGTGCTCACTGACACTTGCATGATCTGCAGCTATCTCCCACAAAAAGACAGACCGTTACATTAGTCCTATCTTGGGCATCCACACGCAACAACTTCATGACATTTGTATGTACAAGCTGGTTGTTGACACCAAAATTTATATTCGTTAGCTCAGTGTTGGCACGCATGTATAGGAGCCTAAAACACCAACTACATTGATGGTTGCTCATATTTGATTGAGACTAACACTCGTCTGTACGTGCTCAATATTGACACCACCACTTGTATTTACAACATGTTTCTACCCCTTGTTCACCTCCTCATCCTATGCAACCGCTATGTATGCACTATCCCATGCCCAGTAACCCAGTAATGATAGACCCTCCTACCCGCCGGGTATATGCCACAGACACCATCCGCTCATGAAACCCTAACAAAACGCCATGACTCTAGATATGTGATCTTGGAAAATGAAGGACAAAAGAAATTGTAAAGAAGGACGAATCTCGTATAACGCCGAGAAAGCGAGCATCAGACACCCTTTTTTATCGACTTTATACGGTATAAGGAGGTCAGTGCTGCTGATGCTGGCCATTACTGTATCCTCGCGGGCCGCTGCACTAGATGATGCGGTAGACTAGCGAGATTCAGATCGATCATCGGACGGCTGATTTCAAAACTCCGGCTAGGCATTCGTCTGCTGCCAGGTGTTCGGGGATTGCATACGTTGACGCGTCCCGAGCGACCGAGTATTCTCGGTGGTTCGTCCGAATCGGATCCGGACTCGGTTTCATCTTCGTTCAGGTAGCCGTAGTCGGCAAGACGCGCGAAATAGTCGGCAAGGCCATCCACACTGGGTGTTCCGACGACAGCGTCATATTGCGGAGGTGGCGTCATCAAAGGGACATCAGCCGCTCCTGAGTTTGCTGCGGCCACGCAGACCGGTGCAGGGGGGGGGGCTGTGTCATCGTCAAACGCGGGAGGCTGAAAGCTTGGTACCCGGAGCAGGTGAATAGGACGCGGTTCACCTTGACTTCCGTCGTCCACCCCAGATCGCCATAGACTGCCCGAATCGGTCGCCGGGTTCATCGACGAGCGTGGAAGGTAGGCAGCCTGTGGTAGATTCGGGAGAGGAGAAGGGGCGGTAGAAGGTTCAGTACTTCTCAGCTCCAGTCCGGGCAGAGTGCCACTCGACGAATTCGGGGACCCGTCAGATGCAAACATTGCCGCATCAGGGCATCCGCAGGTAGATTGAAAGACAGCTGGCTGGCTGATCGGACTGGCATAGGCTGGCAGATCGGTGTTGGCCTGCGTGGCACGGCAATTGAGTACAGTAAAAGGCGAATCGATACTAATTTCAAAATGCCGCCGCTTGGTGCCTGTTGGATCCTCGGGATCGAGGCGACTGATTCTCAGGACGATCTACCGGACGTGTTAATATGTATAGTAAGACAAAAGCATGGAAGAAAAGATATTCTCCATAAGTGCATCGTACCTTGATCCAATGATAGACGTTGACATTTTTCCAGCTACAGTCGGCATGGAGCCGCAGGTCCTTGTTTTTCGCCATCATTTGACACGTAGGGAGCTGTACATTTGCTTCAATCTCGGTCGCACCCCACATGTGCTCCAGACCCAAGTCCAGATCCCCAAGCATGTTGTTTGTCGGCTCCGGAAGGGGCTCGGCAGGGAGACCATGAAATGCAGCCTCTCTTGTCCGCCGGAGGGTGGCCATCTCTCGGGCTTGACGGCGACGCTCAGGACTGAGCTCGCCACCCGACAGCGTGTTCATCTCCGACGCCGCACAGTTGGACTCCAGTGGTTTGCCAGCCGACTTTTCGAGTAAAAGAATCTTGCGCACCGGATCCTTGCGCGTGACGCGCTTATCCGTCGTCCAATACTCTATCGACTCGGTGACGTAGACCTTCATCTTGTGCAACTGCACCTTGGCCAAAGGAGTGAGTTTGAAGGCAATAGGAATCCTGGAGCCAATAGGAAAGCTTTTGCCCGAAATGACAATGTCGTAGTGAAGCTGATCTTCCCAGAGCCGCGAGATGGAAATGGGCTCACTCATCTCCAGGGACATCTGATCTGGCAGTCGTACAACTGAGACCTCTTTGAGTCCATGCAGCTTTGGTTTGAATGCACCAGCGCGGTCGATGCTGGCATGAAGTTCCCACTTGACGGATCCGTACTGGAGCTTGATGGTTTCTAATTGGTGGTGGTCGATGGGCAGCTCAAAGTTGTAATCATACGTTCCGGGATAAAACACTTTGTAGCCCTTAGCCTGCGTGGTGGAGGTTGCGCCGCTTTCGCCTTTGCCAAAACTCCGCGACTGTGTACTTTGAAGAGAAAGCCGCTTAAGTTGTTTGGCTGTCAAGCCATTCTTGTGGGAGGCCGAGGGCGGTAGCATGCTGACGGGACGCCGATTTTGTTGCGGCAACACATGAAGATTCGTGCTGCTTGAATTCGCTGACCCCGTTCTCAGTTTATACGTGCATTGGTTGCCGTACTCAGTCTCCCATCCATCGTGCATCACGTTGAAAAAGGTGAGGACTTGGGTTCTGAGTCCTTCCACCTGAGAGACTTCCTGTCTCAGCGGCGGGATTCCTTCAGGCCACTCCGTACGGGCGCGACCCATCAATTTGAGTTGAACCGCCTTGATCTTGACATTCTTGGTGACATTGAGCTGCAACTTGCCACGAAGGAGCGCCGTTCCGCCATGGTCGCCTCGAGCCATATGACCGTCATGGTCGAAGCCATGTAGGAAGATATTGCTCTCCGCCAGCAAGATGGAGCACGAGACACCGCTGCCGCTTGCGACAGGCTTGGGGACCTCCGCCACGAGCGAGTTCACGAGGGACTTGGCTGACCGAACCGACATGAGGCTGTTCCGACGTCCCGAGACGTTACGCGCAGATGAGGAAATAACGGAAGGAATGGCGGAGGGAATGACGGTGTTCCCAGCAACAGCAGCCATGTCTGCTTCCAAATCCTCGTGTGGACTCGATGAGTGGGGCTGGGTTTGGCTCTGGGTCCGGGCGGTCGACTCTTCGAGCACGTCGTCATAGGTTGGAGGCTGTGGCACCCCCCTTGTCGGCGCAGCAGCTGTTGTGCGGGTCGGCGCGGGAATGGCTACAGGACGCAAACTCTCAACCGTGGATAGCGAACGGCCAGAGAAAGACGAGATGAGCTTGCCCAGCAGATGAGAAGCAGTCGAGGTGGCTTTGCCTTTCTTGTTGTGGTTGCTGCGGCGACTGTTGGTGTTGGTGGTGGTGGGGGTGTTGGGGGTGTTGGTATTGGTGTTGGTGCTGGCGTTGGTGCTGGCGTTGGTGCTGGCGTTGGTGCTGGGCCTCGTGCTGTGGCCAGTGCTGAAAGTCGAGGATGAAATTCTCGAAGGTTGAAATATCGACGAGGGAATAGCCGCGGATTCGAGAGTCGGGATTCTCGGTCTTCTGCCTCGTGCCTTTGGCGGTTTGTCGGCCCTTACTCTGCCGTCGGGTCGAAGTTCGCGAGGGACGTACCCCGGAGGAAAGGTCACAATGTGAATGGCGTGTGGCCTACTTCTTCGGGGTCCAATGAGCGGCGCAGGTAGATGATCTGGTAACGGCCTCTGCTGGTCGGCAAGCGACTCTGGACGATAGTAGATGCCGCTGTTGTTTGTGGGGAGCCAGGAGGCTGATCGGCGACGACGAGGGTGCTGGTGCTGATGCTGCCGTAAAGCTGGCATCATGTATGTGTAAACGAAGAATGCTCACCCTCGCTGCCTATCTGCGACGAGGCATCCAAAGCCTGCGGAATGCGCTGGCACAGCACTAGCCAGAGAATCTTATTCAATAGCTCTGGCACAAGGAGAGTTGATGACGACAGGAATAAGCAATAGAGACGCTGGTTAGAAAGGGCAGGGAAAGGATAGAACGTTGAGGCGACAGTCGATGCGTTTTTGTTGGTTTGGTCTTCTTGTTTTTTTTTATTTTTCTTTACATACTTCCCTGCCTTATTCTTTTCTTGATTCGTTCGGGACTGTCTCCTTTCCTTGACCGGATCTGGCAAACATGGCAAGGATGTTGTCCTTGTTCTGCGATGCGGTCGGCTGTCAATGCAGTCGGCGCCAGTGCAGACTGCATAAAGCCAAGTGGGAATCCAATTAGGCGGAGCACTGTCAGGCACCAAAGCCGGCATTTGAGACGCTCCTCCAGGGCCCATTAGCCTCTCTGGACTATGAAGTGAATGTGGCTGGCCGTCTTAGTGCTGGTATATACATAGTTTTGCTGTATGCACACTGCACAGAGTATAATACGATTAGTTGGTGGTCGTGTGGGCAGCGGAGACGCGCAACCAAGTGAAAAGGAACGACAGCCAAAACGTGAGACAAGTGACACGAGTGAGACAACTTACAAGTTACAGGTAACACTCGAGACGCTGGCTCGGGCGAAGCACGAGGCCCAAGCAATTGCGGGTGTGCGACTTGGGTCTGCCGGGCTGTAGCGAGTTGTGACGGGCTGTCAATCAGTTGCACTTGCAACGAAATCCCCGGGGGGGGGGGGTGTCATGCGGGGTCCCTATCACGATTCGTCTGTCATCGATTCCATCATGATCCCAACCCAACAACTCACTCCTCAGCTCGTCAAAATCTCCGAGCCATGAGGTATGAAGCCGTACTGGTGCAAAAAACGCCACGAGCATCCTAAGGGGATAGAGTTGTTGGAGCAAGCCGCTCGCATTACCGCAACCGAGAACCTCTTTCTTCCATCTTCCACAATCACGCATCATGGCATGTCACGCACAACGGACGGCAGGCGCGATTCGGCGGTGGGGTCAGCAAACTTGACCGGCAAGAGCGACGCCGGGGCACGCGCTAAGGGCGGATCTAACAGGCACGATTCTACGGATGCGGAAAGCACGTTGCAACGATCAGCCCCGCTTTCGCTCCACGGGGGGTCGGGTTCGAACTTCGCACGAATGGGGTGAACCGGAGGGAGAGTGAGGTGCAAGTGCTAGAGGTGGAAGAAATGCATTGCATGTAATGTGCGTTGCAGAAATGTAAGTGCTCCGATTCCGAGGACAGATTTGTCTTTGTCGAGATAAACAACAAATGGAGATCATTCACGTCAATTGGTCGCGCTATGGAGTAGTTCAACCGTCTGATTATCCGTCTGATCTGCGGGTAGGTACTAGGTACATACCTTTACTGGCTGCACCCAGCCTTTCCTCGTCGACTTTCATGCATCGCAACGGTCCTATGTACATAGCTAGGTAGGCCACGACCGCATCTGCCGGCCACCGGCTCGAAGCCTCGACCGAGCTTCATGCACCAATCAGGTGGGGATCCATGACGATTGACTTTCGTTCAACGCGGGTGTTGGAGTCGTCGAGTCAAGTTAAATGTCAAGAGTGGCGAAGTGACGACAACGTGCCATGTGGCTGGAGCGCTGCCAAAGCGCATGCCCATCCAGGTGAAGTGCGCGTCCCAAGCGACGTCCTTACGCGCCGATCGTGCGTCGTCGAGTAGGTAATAGGTATGTACCGAGGACGCCACGCATATATCAAAGCCCCAACTTACTCACTCTGAGTCTGAATCCTCCTGTTTCCCCTCTGCCTACGAACGTTGCTCCACACAGAGATTGCAGATTTCCCCCTGCCTATGCTTGCTCCTTCATCTGACGTTTGATCCCTGATGCCAGATGGCGATAACTTGGGATGGAGTTGTGGTCCTAGGTATGTTAACTTGAGTACGTCTACGAAGTACGTACCTATGTACCTATGTACATACTGTACGAATAGGGCTGGCCCGACTGGGGTCTTAGCTTGCCGGGTGATTTGTCCAACCGACAACCGTACTTACTTGGTACATATTCCGAGAAGCTGTCAAAGCCGAAAGGTCGACGACGACGTATGTATCACTGATCAGTAGTCACTGGCACCGGGACCCAACCTTGCCGGAGACCTACCTAGGTTTTGCGCCATCTGATGATGGTCGGCACTCAGCCTGCCTCGGATCTGCTGCAATCCGTGCAATGCAAGAAAGATGAAGTCGTCTGAGGAACTTATGACATCTTCGGGACATGCCATATACATATAATCGCTGCAGTGTACTATAAGCGCTTCGAGTACACGACATGTACACCCGCTGTACACTTGTATACGGTCTGTGACTTGCTGATCGATCTTAATTGACTCACTGCCGCAGCCCCGAATGGGGTACATGATAGTAAATAGGTACGTACATACCGATATTATTGCTTATGTATAATGTATGTACATACTAGGTAGTTCGAAGTAGACAGCCTTTATTACTGACCAGTTGGCAGTGACAGGTGGTGATAAGTACTCAATTTTGAAAGGCCCAATGATCGAAATAATCAGCTCTGCTCTCGTCCGCGTCGCGCATGCCGTTGTGCCTTCGTCGTTCCCTCAAGGCTCCCTGACTCGGCCGCGAACCCCAAATCTGCATCGTATCCTTCCCCTCGTTCACCCAAACCCCCTCGTTCACCTAATTCCATTTCCATACTCTGAAGGAGTATCACAGCTCCTGCAGCCCGGATTTGATACATCCCGGGCGGATAGGTACGGAGTATGTACCGGTAGTGCGGCTTCCATCATGTCCGTGCGCTTACTACGCCCCCCCCCCCCCCCCCCCCCCTGTTTTCCTTCGCTTCTTTCTTTGTTCCTTGCTTTTTCCATTTTCGTTCTTTTGTTCTTTGCTTTTCCTTTCCCCCTTCCTAGGTCTTCTTTTAGATACTGTGCTAGATACGCGGTACCTAGGTATGTACTCTGTACTCTGTTTTCTTTTTCAATCTTTTCTTTAGGTGTTCCCATTTTGCCTTTGTTTCTCTCCGTTCGTCATCAATCCCCCCTTCACCCCCCTCTACATAATTTCTTCTTTTGTTCTTCTCGCATGAAGTGTTTCCCATCATTTGTCCACGCTGGAAGAGGTACATATGTACGTCATCATTGTCAAGCCCGAGGTGTTTCAGGAATCAGGACTCCCCCATGCGCGCCCCATGGAGAAAATAGGGGGGATCAGTGGGGCCAGGTATTTCCGATGTATGTACCTAGATGGAATCATGGATGCATAGAAGGAGGTTCGGAAATACGGAGTACATACTCACTATGTACTCATTAGATAGGTACATACATAGGTAGGTAGGTATGTACTCCGTATGTACTTACGTATCCCCTGGCTACGGAGTACATACCAAACAGGGGAGAGGCCAGGCTGACGTATTCGATGCTACTCCGTAGAGATCGTGACCAAGTTCTCTGAACTTCTTCCCTGGACCCTGGGTACACATCGGCGCCGGTCCCCGTGGCGCAAACTCCATTTTGCCCATGTGTTGAGCAATGAGATGGAGAGGGACTTTTACTCCGTACCATGCTAGCGCGACGATGTGTCATCGCGCATTTGCAGAATTAAGTTGACGGGTAATATGTATCGAGATTGGGTCCCTCCTATTTTGGCCTCATTGTCGCGCGACGAGCAAACCGTGTTATCTTTACACTGTACATAGTACAAAATACTCCATTTCCATTCTTTTTGGGAGGGAACATCAGAAAAATATTTGTATTTCTGTCGGCTCGTCAGGGGAAAGCAAATAATAAGGATGTTGGAATCGTAAGGTTACTCATGTATCAAATGCATGCATAACAAGCAGGTGCGTAACGCACACAAACACAAAGGCGTATCTTCTCTCTCGTGGATTCG